>APFE030487812.1:49270-63446 GCA_000404065.3 Pinus taeda
AGACAACTACCCCTTACCTAAAATGGACCACATTTTGCAGAGAGTAGTAGGGGCCTCAAGAATCTCCTTGCTGGATGGCTTTTCAGGCTTCAACCAGATTTTGGTCCATCCTGATGATCAGGACAAAACGGCATTCACAACCCCATGGGGAACCTTTAAATATGTTAAAATTCCATTTGGCTTGAAAAATGCAGGGGCCACATTCCAAAGAGCATTGGACATTGCTTTTGCTAAAGAGATTCATGACTTTCTTGTCATCTATCTAGATGATCTTACACCCTTCTCCAAATCTGACCAAGACCACTTAAAACACCTAAGGTAGATATTTACTACTTGTAGGAAATATGGCATTTCCTTGAACCCTAAGAAATCCTTGTTTGGTCTAGAAGAAGGTAAACTGCTGGGTCACATTATCTCCAAGAATGGCATCAGAATTGATCCAGATAGAATCCAAGCCATTCAACACATGCCCCATCCCAGAAATATAAAGGAATTGCAAGCCATTTTGGGGAAAATCAACTTCTTAAGAAGATTTATCCCAAATCTGGCTGAGCTTAGCAGATTGCTTAACAACATGTTGAAAAAGGATTCCAAAGTTAAATGGACAGTAGATGCTAAACAAGCCTTTGAGAGCATCAAATTTTCTCTTACCCAAACTCCTGTCCTAACTAGCCCTCAATTTGATAGAGACTTCATCGTGTTCTCCTTTGCTTCTGAACATACAATTGCTGCAGTTTTACTACAAAAGGATGATCTAGGAAATGAAAAACCCATAGCCTTTTTTAGCAAAGCTCTAAGAGATGGACCCCTCAAATATCATATCATGGAAAAACAAGCCTATGCCCTGGTCAAAGCCATTAAAGACTTTAGGATTTATATCCTTTATTCCCACATAATTGCCTATGTACCAAGCCCAATTGTCAAAGATATACTTACACAAGAGAATTTGGAGGGCAGAAGAGGCTAGTGGATAGCAAATATTTTAGAATTTGACATAGAAATAAAGCCTACCAAACTCATAAAGGGACAGGGCTTAGCCAAATTGATGTCTGAAACAAACTTCCAAGCCCTAGACATTAACCAACTAGATAGTGAACAGGAGCTGGCGACTCCAAAGATCAATGTAGCCTTTGAGAAATCCCCTTGGTATTCTAATATCTGTTATGTGTTGCAAAACCTGTGTGCTCCCCCAGGACTGTCTAGAACTAAGAGTAGGTTTGTCAAAATGAAAGCCTTAAAATTCTGTGTCATGGAAGAAAATCTGCTTTGGAGGAATCATGAGGGCATCCTGCTAAATTGTATGATTGAAGGTGAAGCCAACAAGATCATGGAAGAATTTCATGCAGGAGATTGTTGTGGGCATCTTTACTGGAAATCCACTGTAAACAAAATACTAAGAGCTGGATATTACTGGCCCACTATCTTTTCTGATGTCAAGAGATTTACCACTGCATGTCACAAATGTCAAGTGTTTGAAGGAAAGAGACAGCTGCTGCCTCTACCCCTTAGACCGATTGCAACAGAGAGACCATTTCAGCAATGGGGCTTGGATTTCATTGGTGAAATCAATCCCTCCTCTTCAGGCCAGCACAGGTGGATTCTTACAGCAACAGATTACTTCACCAAGTGGATTGAAGCAATCCCATGCAGACAAGCAAATGACTCTACCATTATACAATTTTTGGAGACAAATATCCTGGCTAGGTTTGGATGCCCTGATAAAATAATAACAGATAATGCTGCTGCTTTCAGATCTAGAAAGATGGTTAGTTTCTGCCATAAATTCCACATTACTTTGGGCCATTCTACTGCATATTATCCCCAAGGAAATGGCCTGGCAGAATCCTCAAACAAAAGTTTGGTAAATATGATCAAGAAAATATTAGAGGAGAACAAGAAAAATTGTCACAAGAAACTAGTCAATGCATTATGGGCAGACAGATTAACAACCAAAAGATCAATTGGGGTCAGCCCATACAAGTTAGTCTATGGTTTAGAGGCTAAATTCCCTTCATCATTAGGAATCCCTGCTATGAAGATACTCCAGGAGTGCCAAGCTGAGCCCATTGACATGCAAAGAAGGATCAATCAGATTATATGTTTGCAGCAAACCAGAGAGGAAGTTTATAACAGAGTTCAAATTTTACAAGAAAAGCTAAAAAAGGCATTTGACAGAAGGACCAAAGCAGAGGATTTCAACATAGGTGACAAAGTCCTCAAGTGGGATTCAAGGAGAGAGAGTAAGGGTAAGCATGGAAAGTTTGACTCCCTGTGGAGAGGACCATTCCTAATACAAGCAGTACAAGGAAACAATACCTATTTTCTGCAAAATCCGGACAAAACTGACTTAGAGAAAGGGCCTGTCAATGGCAGGATGCTCAAGCACTATTTGGACTACCTTCCATGAATAGAGCTGACCTGCTTTTGTACATAGTTTGTTGTATATAAAACTCCGTATGTGTTGTATATATTGTTGTCTTTGAGGCATGAAAATAAGATCATTTTTTAGAGGCATTGCAGATAAGGAATAGGATGGAAAGACATTCTGTGTTTCAGTATATCATACATTTTGAGGAATCCAGGGTGATAAACCTCCAAAGTTTCAAAGCAATAGCTCAAGGGCCTAGGCATACTGACCTGCTGTTCTTGGCCTTTCAGGATGAAAGACCATCCCCATGTGGAGCCACTGTTGGATACCTATACCAATAGGTTTCATATTTCATGATTGGATATCAAAGGTCCAAATATGCTCTGCTTTGATAAATGCAAAGATCCCATATTTCCCTAACAAGACAATGTCAGCCTCAGTTTTGATGAGAACTCAATTTTGATGGGTGGTCCAACAGTCTAAACTGGATCATGCCATGTTTTCAATTTCCATGTTGTAGAATAGAGAATGAAATCTGTCCAAACTGTGTAAACTTGGCAGATTAGTAGCTAGGTAGAGAAGCTAAGGTTCCCAACTGCTTAATCTGGGACCTTGGAAGGAATAAGGGTTGTATTAGATAGGGAATGAAAGCAAAAAAAAGCCAATGAAAAGAAAAGGCATTCAAAGGGTTTGCAAGTCCAAGTGCACCCTCCAAGAAGGAATAAAAATGTTAGGTGAACTAGTTGGGTAGGTAGATGGGGTTGCAGAAATGTTGTCTCTTTCAAGACCAAAGTGGCTGAAACATCTACAAGAAAAGCAACACACTGGAGCATGACTAACTCCCTTGTTCTCATTTGTATATCACTCCTTGCTAACACCCCTTCATCTACTGTTTTGTACAGCAAACTCAAAGTTTTGTCATGATACTAATGGCCTTCAAAAGCCACATTTTTTGTGTAAAACTCTTTTCATTTTCATCTACTCTTGATTCCAAGTTATTTTCAAAGAAAACTTGGTTGAATCAGCCCTCACTCATGTGTTCCCTCCATGTTAACAACTAACTCTAGTACTTAGCCCCCTATACCCCTCTATCCCTATTATTATAAACACCATGGTGTATAAACCCCACAATGCATAAATATCCCCTCCTTGGCACTATAGCCATAATGTTCACCCCTTGGGAATTGAATTGACACCTGGTCAAAGTCAAGAACCCATGCTCCCCCTTTGCTCCATCTCCATCAGTTTCCCTACTCCAAAAACTCCATTTTCACCTTCAAAAAACCTTTAAAATCCATAAAAATCACCCAAAGGGCGGAAAAAACCATGAAAAATCCTTCTTCCGCCTTATCCTAAGGTCGGGAGTCAGTTTACCCTTTCGCATCAATAAAAACCCATTCGGACCCCTTTTCCCTATAGTTTCCGCCTTCGGAAAAATTTGCGCCCAAACCTTGTATAAAGCCCGAAATTTCAATTATTCCAAGGTTGGCCAATTAAAAGACTTTGCACAAGAAACCATAGAAAACCCCGATAAATGATTTAACATATGGAGGGGCCCGCCGGTCACTAAACGACAAAGAAATATTGTTTTTTAATACCCGCCCACTGGCCTCTATCGTCCGTGCAGATCACCCGTTCGATGACCGTCAGATGGCACCTATCTCAGATCGATGGCACACAGTGGTTTCGGGAAATCCCGACGTCCGAAGGTTAACAGAGGCAGGCGTTAAAGGCTCGTACAAGTTGCTCACCCGACAGCCGTTGGATCAGGCGCTTTCAGATCGACGACCCACATGGATATCGGAGCACCCTACGTGTCTGACAGATACCTTCCGATATCTGTCAGACGCTTGCGTCAGGTCAGCATCACGCCGGGACACATGTCGCTCCCTGATTGCAACGGAGCATCGCCTGACAATCCGTTCATCGTACAGGGCCTGTTCCGATATTGCGACACCTGTCCCGCCCACGTCCTCGCCTCGCTGCCGTGCACGTCACCGCCACATCCGCTCACCGCATCCCTCATTCGTCCACCTGGCCGCCACCTCATCGCCCCCGTGGACCAGTCGTTAACGTCACCCGATGACGTCCTGCTGACGTCATCCAACCCGGTCCCCCATGATGACGTCATGCTGACGTCATCCAAAAAGCGTGCCAATAAAGCCAAAAAGCCATATTTTCGCTATTTTTCGCATTTTTTTTTCATATTTTCCGGAAATTCACTGTTAAGCTGCCTGCATGCAATTGACGACGCTTTCGACCAGCCAGCCTGCAACCAAATTTCAAAGAGCCCAGCGCGCAAACCCAGCTGCATTCTTCACTCCGCGCCACTGTTAACAGGTATTTGAGCCGTGAACTCCTGTGAACTGGTTTTTCTAAGAATTGCTTGTAAAAACTACTGTAAAAGCCATTTAAGTTGAGAATTTCACCGTTAAACCAATTGCACCCTACCCTGTTTGACCAGTTAAAGTTAAAACACAGCGTCGGGGACCCCGAATTGACTATAATTCTTGCTGAAAAACCTACCCTGTTCGCGCAACCGTGAACATCCCTGAATTGCTCCCAAACTTGCAAGGGAGGTCTTCCTGCTATTGAAAGCCCCTCACAAAAGGCCAGCATTGTTAACCTTTGCTGCGCACCTACCCAGTCAACCTTGGTCCCCCGCGGTTGAACTCTTGCAAACAGCATATCCGCCATTTCAGAGGTTACTTGAGTAAAAAATGGATACCCCTGCAGTCCTTAATGTCACTCCCCTAAATGCTCCACAGAGAGAGCTAGATTGGCAAGACTTTGCTGATCTAGATTATCAAATATCAGAAGATTCCAGAATGGGATGCACCTACCACATTCACCTGCTGAATGAGTTCAGGGCTAGGCATAGAGATGGGACAGATATCCTAGGAATTTGGGAGTCTTCTCTGCCAACCTTCGAAATGCCTCGAGTTAAGCAATTCCCTGACCTCATCTATCTGTGTGCCAGCTGTTATGACCCATCACAGAGAGCAGTATTGAACCCCAAGGGGGAAGTTGTATTTTATACCACCCCTCAAGCTATCAGGGATATGGTACAGTTTAAAACTCACAAGAAATTGGTCCCTTTATCCCTCCTGGACCTAATCAACCAAGGGACCAAACTACTTACAGAGGCAGAGATCCTCAAAATAAATCAATTATTTGTTAAGAAGACAGACAAAGTGCTGCATCCTCCCATCTTTGATGGATACCTGAATCAACTTGGGCTAGATTTGGCTCATATGATAAGCTCAATTCTAGGATACAAATCAACGAAGTTTTTAGATGAAACTGTGCTAGTTATGATGTCAATGTTTGCCCCTGGGAAGGCCCCCATCCGCTACAACTATGCTACATATATTTCTCACAAAATACATGAACAGTTCCTGCACTTGCCTAGAGAGAGGGTGTTTAAATACACCTCATATATCTATCACCTCATCCTCTATCACCAACATGAGAAATTTTCTTTTGAGATCAAGAGAAATGATGTTGCAGGAAACCCTAGATCAGTGGTGTACTGGAGCTCCATCTTCCATGCACAATCACCCTATACATACTGTGAGTTTATAGATTTGTTCATCCATCCGGCCATGTCTCTGTTTATGACAGAACCTCCTCCCAGACTCACTGATGAAATGAAGAGGATACTTCAACTATCCACTGCCTATGGCATAGGAGACTGGTATTTCTACCAGCATCACACAGTGATCAGAATATACGGTTGTGAGCTGAGACCATTCAGGCTGCCCAGGTTTGTACCCATGAGACTCTTTGCCCTGGAGTACTTCCGACAGTTCGGCAATGCCGATCAAATCCATTTTTCAGGGAAAGGAAAGAAGGCTCAACTCAAAGTCAAAAACCAATTGGGCCATTTTGTCTTAAACAAGAGAGAAGGGTGGATGGAAGCAGAAAGAATATTGGAATGCATGGGCCTGACATATAGCTTCCTTTGGAAACCATATGACCCCAATGGCTTCATATCCAAGAGGAGACTAAAATACAAACTCTCCAGCTATGAGCACGATAGCATGCTCCTAATATCAAGACATGCAAACCTGGACAAATGGAAGAAAAATACTTTGATAGAGCCTGTATCTCAGGAAGAGTTAGTAGAAAGAGCCAAAAGACATTTGCTTAAGATGGCTGACTTGGAATGTCCTTCACAGGTGCCTACCCTACCAAGTGCTCATACCACAGTGCAAGCTTCCTCATCTGCAACACCACAAGAAGCAGCACAAACTCCAAATCCAGGGCAGGACAAAGGCAAAGAAAAAGTAATGGAAGAGGCAGAGGGCCAACAGGACCAGCAGATCCAAGAGGGCCAACAGGGCCAGCAAGAGCAACAGCAGCAAGAAATTGGTCAACAGAACCAAGAAAAACAAGGGGGAGAAGGCTAGGGAGCCACCCAAGAAAAGATAACTAGCATGGCTCCTCCTAGACAGGACTCTAGGATAGACTCCTCGGTCCTCCAAACCCCTCAGAGGGAGGACATCAGCAGGAAAAGGGAGAGGGAGACCCCTCTCACAGAAGGTCAAGATAAAAGGCAAAGGCTGAATCCACTTTCAGAAGAAGAAATGCATAGCTTTGAGGCCTCTGCCAGCTCAATGCAGCAAGAGCAGGACAGGACAGCACTTGGGGAGGTCAGCTCCTCAGGGCAAAACAAGGACACAGCTGCAGGCATCAAGGAGCAGTTTAAGGATGCCAAAAGGAGAAGTGAGCCAATCAAGATCAAGCTATACAACTATTTATTGAACATGGCTCCCTCAAATCAACAAAGGCTCATGGCTGCCTATGATGTGCAAGAGAGCAAATTGACTATGAGTCATTTTACTCCTACAGTGCAGCGACCTCAATCACCTGCAGATTATATAAGGACAAACCTAGAAGTCCTGGCAAAAGACATCCACCCTATGGACCAGATCGAGCTTCACAAGCAAACGGGTGAGATGGTCTATGCCACCTTGGCGGACAAGACCTTGATAAACTATAAGCTGCAAAATAGTTTGAATAACACAACAGCACAGCTTGAGTTGGAGAGGGCATCCTCTCAAGCCAAAGACAATAGAATCAAGGCACTGGAAGACATTATCATAGAGTTTGGACATGATCCCAATGATGTTAAGGCCATATAGGAGGTCCTTAAACTAAGGGATGCAGATGTAGCAGCAATTAAGAAGAAGATGAAAATCCCCCCAACGCTACATCCTCAAACAGATGAAGTGGCCCAACAGAGAAGAGAAAAGTATGTCACTGCACTTTTGATGAGCTTATATAAAGAACTGGTTGACACCCAACAGAAGCTGCAGGATACAGAGACTACCTTAGAAGTAGCTCTACAAAGGAAGGAAACAGGGCAGTCTTCCAAAACCTCTACAGATACAATAAACATTGAGGAGACCCCTAAGGAACAAATCCCTCCAAAGCAGCAAGCAACAGAAACAACTCCACCTACAACAGAGCCAACAACAACAGAGCCAGCCACTGCAGCGCCACAGACAGAGCAGACAGAGAGCCTAGATATGCAAAAACTAAGGCAAGAGCTCCAAGTGCTAGAGGCTCAAATGACAGAGCTCAATCAGGCCAAGGAAAGCTTAGCAAAGGTGAATGAGAGATATGACAAGTCTAAACAAAATATAGCTGAGAGGAAAAGGGAAGTAAAAGCCCTAAAGAAGAAAATTGCAGAGCTGGAAAAGCAGCTCAATTTTGAGGCAGTAACAGCAGAGATCAAGCAAGTGATATGGACTGCCATTGGACAATCAATCACTAACCAATGGGAGTACATTGATGCTATACATGAGCAGATAGGACTCCTTGGCAGGGCAAGAAGGGAACTGCAAAGAGCTAGAAACTCCCTAGGCAACATGGCAGACCTTGCCCCAAAGATGATTGAGGTCCTTAATTATAGGATTGGTTCTCAACTAATAAAAATGGGAATTGCTAATAGGACAGAAACAATTTCCATAATCAAAAGAACCACAACGATGAAGAACCTGATTCAAACACTGGATAGAAAGATACATGATATACAAGCAGATATAAATAAGTTCCAGAACAGGTTCGCAGCCCTGGTAGACAGAGGACTTCCCAACATAGTGGAATCAGGGAACCTCCTATCTCATGAAAAATATATCAAAAGGGTAAGAAGTTTTGCAGCAATTCAAATTGCTGAGGCTCCTGGGTCATCTTCAGCAGGCCCACTAACAGGACAGGCATTATTTGAAAAGTTAGATAATTTATTTTTTATTAAGAATGAAGTAGCACATTTATTTGATGAGCCTCCTCATTTCTACAAATACACAGAAGCTGATGAGACCTTAGGGTCAATTTTGAGACATCAGCTTCCCCCTCAGGACACATGGCAGGACTTGATAAAGCTACTTTTGAACCAAAGCTGAGGAATTAAATCTTTTTGCAACAATACAGTCCATATTGCATCTACAGGTGGATAAAGCCATGACAGCAGGCATAAAGACGCTGAGTCAACTCAGCACAGGTACTCGGCATCAGCAGCAACATCAGCAGGTACAGGTGGCAGGGTCAAGAAGATACAGAAAAAACAGAGTAACGAAGCACTTCAATGCTTCATTTATGATAAAGCCGCGCAGTTAACTCCGCAGTGCCCAAAAGTCAAAAATTCTATCCTGACAGGAGTTTAAGGCCTTTAAGAGGCATTTATGCTTGTAATAACTTCTCATCTACTCTCTCTATACTAGTGTAAGAGATATTTTCCTCTCAGATGACTCCATACCTGAGATATTTTGTATAGAACCTCTATATATTCCCCCTCGCGTTTGTTTAGAGGGGTTGGACTCCGGATGTAAGAAATCTCTTTCTTCTCTGTTATACTGATGTTGTAAGCTCTCAGACAGTTTAATACAAAAGGTAGTGGGATTTCTTGAAAGCTGTTTGTCTCTTGATCTCATGGTGGTGTGTGGCTCAAAGTGGCAGGATTCCTGTGCATGACATGGTCCAATAAGTTTTTCTCATGACTCTTTAATTTCATCTGTGTTTCTTGTTATTCCATATGTATCTCACATTTTCAATACATTCTTAAAGCCAGATAGTAAGGAAAATGAATAGTCTCAGGATTTGGTCATTGACTACCCTGAGCTCAATCTAAACTATCTTATATGTTTTCTTCTGATAAAGTATTTAAAGTGTAATTCTTAACTGCTACCTTTAATACTATGTCATCATTGTGCATCATTGTTTAAGGAATTCAAGAGATTGCTCCTGGATAACCAGCCCCTCTCACAAAATACAGCTTAAGCAAAGAACTCTTAATTTCTCTTTGCTGGTTGTCTTCACCTCACTCTCACTAGTTACAGTTTGTTCATGAAATGCACACAGGCCCTGTAGCTTTTCCCCTCACCAAAATCAAGATTTCAAGAGAAAACAGTCCTAGACCCCATTGCCCAATGGATTAATCTTACCTGCTGATATATTTTAAAGAAATCAGAAGCATCCTCCCAACCAAACATACAATCAACCAAAAAACACATCTCATAACTAGCCTAAAACCCTCACTTAAAACAGTGACACAACTAACAGAGAGAGCCCTCTCTGACTACAGCTGGGCTAGAAGATGTAGCCCAAAGATTGGTTAGTGGTTACCCCGGCCGTATTCTCTTAGGAGTCAAAGAGAACAACCTGGGTGTTAACATAAATGGCGACTCCACTGGGGATTTCAGATTCTAAAGGTTTGAATATTTATCAAGAAATTACACTCACAGTCTGAATATCAGTTAAGAAACCTTCAAACTGCTCCCATAGAAGATTTGCAGCCTTAAGGTAGAGCTGACTCAGGCAGAATCTTTAGAGCTCCTGTCCAGTCCTTGCAACACAAAGCCTTCATAAAAACTTACAGGACTAGCTCAGAAGCTGGCTCCCAAGAAGAATTTTAGGTACACAAGGGCACATCCTGACCCCAATCCTCCCACTATCTTCGAAAATCCCAATACTATCCCCAAATTTGTTAGGAACCAGCAAACACAAGATCATCTTGCTGACATTAGTCCACAGCCAGAGCTTCCTAGCTCAATCCCCACCCCAGTTAAGGTCCTATTCCGTTCTACCCCTAATTCCCCTAGTTCCCCATCAACATCCCAAAGCTCTCCACCAATCCCTTCTTCTCCCACACAAATTCTCTTCTCCCGCACTGTTATATCCTCTATACCTCTTACCCCTGTGGTACTTGTTGTTCCTCTTATCCCAGTTATCCTAGTTAACCCCCAAAATCCAGCAAATATGGCCAGGTATGCACCTCTGCAATTTCCTGCCAATCCAGTGGCTTTACCTCAAGACTATCAAGCCAAAATAGCATATTTTGACTCCACTGGTCCTTATTCTGCCATCCAGCATGCTAAGAGAATGCAAGATCACTTTGAAAATTATGAAATAGATGATGAAACTGTTAGGATGAGAATATTTGTCCAAAGCTTGACAGGGGATGTGAGAACATGGTTCAGATCTCTACCTGCAAACAGCATCACTACCCCTGATGAACTCTACCAATCCTTCACAAATAGATGGGAGAAAAAGAAGGATCCTTTACATATACTTGGTGAGTATGATATGATTAAAAGAGGTCCTCAAGAAACAGTATTGGAATATTGTGCCAGGTTCAACAATGTCTATAATGCCATACCTCAAAATCTGAGACCTCCCCCGGATCTAGCTTTATACAAATTCCCAGATGGATTTGACCCAGATATGGCTTATCAATTGAAAGAAAGAGCCCCTCAAACCCTCGAAGAAGCTCAGACAGTTGCTGTAACGGTTGAAGCAAACCTGATTGCTAAGAGGAATAGGGCTAAAGTAGAGAAAAGAGTTGTTTTCAAAGAAGAGCCTTCTGCCTTAGACCAAAAATTGGATGCAATAATCTCTGGTATGAAGAGGCTAGGTGATAGGGTAGAATCTGTGGAAAGAAAATCTTCATGGGAAGCACCATCAAACAATTCCAATAGGAATCCAAACTTCAGGAGGAACCTAAACCCTGGGGGCAGCAAAGCCAATAATGATCCTGAAATAAGACCACCATTTCAGGAAAACTATGCCGATACCTCCACATCTGAAGAACAAACAGAAGACACTCATATCCACCTAATGGGGCTTGACAATAAGCATCAAGTTTGTTTGAGTCAAGAGGATCAGGATGAGGAGGATAGTAAACAGTTTCAGACTAGTTCAGGGGAATCATTTGATTTCAAACAAGGCTATGACACTGCTGTTTATGAGGTGCATAAACAGTACAAGTTAAGAAGTAGTACTGTAAATGTAACACAACCTGATAAAACAAAAGATAAACTACAGCCCAAAAGTGCCATAGTTGTGGAACCAAAGAGCACAACTGATTCACCCACAGCAGAAATAACTATTGAAGATGTCACTGAACAAACACCAAATTCACCACCTTCACCATTTGAACAGTCTAAACCAAGCAAGGGGCCCCAAGAGGTGATCAACAATCATAAACCCCAAAATCAGGAACAAACCTCAGCGGATAAAGAAAGCAGGCTCACCCATACTACTAAAACACAAGCAGAAAAACCCTTTGATTTGGAAACCGAAATTGGAAAATTGAAAATAACCATACCTCTGGCAGAGCTAGCCAAAAATGAGATCTATAAACAACAGATTCAAAGATCTCTGCAACTCACCCATAGCAAAAGCAAAGATAATGTCGACAATGTCAATGTGTTGGATGACACCCCTGAATTGCTTTTTGGCCCAGAGGTTGATGGAAAAATAGCAGGCTCAGGAATCCTACCCTTTTATGTCAGCCTGCATGTGCATGACAAAATACTACACAACGCAATGTTTGACTCAGGTGCATCTCACAACTTAATGCCAAAATCAGTGATGGAAAGGCTAAATCTGGATATCACTAGACCATACAAAGACCTCTACTCATTTGACTCCAGCCAGGTCAAGTGCCTAGGCCTAATAAAAGATCTATGTGTGTCCTTAGTTCAGTATCCAAAAAAAACAATCCTAATGGACATAGTTGTTGCTGACATTCCACCTAAATACGGAATGTTACTGTCAAGATCATGGGGAGCTAAGCTTCAAGGGTCTCTCCAACTAGACATGTCATATGCTACTATTACAGTCTTTGGTCAACCCAAGAGGCTGTATAGAGAATCACTAATGAAATACATGGTCAGTAGCACAGAGAAGCCTCAAAACTTTCCCATTTATGCTGTCCACTCTGACATAGACTCATACATTCTTTACAATGACAGTAAAAACAACAACACTAAGGAAAAGGCTCATATAATCCAAACAAATCAAACTGCTGAACAAGAAGACCCTGATATTCAAAACCACAAAGCAAACAAAGGCGAAACCACCATACTAAAACAAGACAATGAAAAAGGGACCCTTCTTGAAAACAAAACAATCCCACCAAGTGAGAAGGATGTCAAGCGAAACAAGCCAAATAATCAGCCTATACTCCAACTCACCAATTCATCCCACACAGACCCCATTCAAAACCCCCTAAAAAGGGAAACTCTATGGTTCCTAGAATTTGATGGATCAGTTAACAAGCTAGGGGCAGGAGCAGGAGTATGGGTGCACAATAAAGAGAATAGCCATGCAGAGGGTAGAGCCTACAGACTAAGCTTTAGATGTACCAACAATATGGCTGAATACGAGGCCCTTTTACTAGGCCTTAAATTGATAAAATCCCTGCAAATCACTAGAATATCTATCCTAGGGGATTCAGAATTGGTCATCCAACAAGTTAAAGGCAATTTTGTTACAAAAGACAACAGACTTAGGTCTTACAGGGCTGTTACCACAGAGTTACTCAACTCCCTTATTGAGTTCCAGATTACTAAAATTCCCAGGGCCCAGAACCTGCATGCTCATAGCTTAGCCATGTTTGCGAGTACTTGTAAGCTACCTTTTGACCCCCATAACCGTTTCACAGCTGAGGTAAAACACAGACCATCAGTGCCAAATAACATAAAAGACTGGCAAGTATTTGACAATGATACACAAAGAAAAAACTTTCTGAATTTACAGGAAGAATTTTCAGGCCTCAATATAGATACTGAGCCAGCAAGCCAATCACAAATACCTCAGCCAGCAAGTCAATCACAAATACATAATCTAAATAACAGCCAAATAATCTCACCCAAAACAGTCTACCAATTGCTAAATCCTACAATTTTCAACCAGGATAACATTCAAGAAATCCAACAGATTGAGTATGAGCAGATACCTGAGGATGAAACTGAAATGATACAGCTAAAGAACAATCTTCTTCCCATAGGCTTAGCTCCATTGGAAGACATGTTTGATTCTAATGATGTCCCCAATAAACCAAAAATTGAACCCCTAAATACTGCCATTGAAGAACATAACATAGGGACAGTCCAACAGCCCAAAATCATAAAACTATCTGCTGTATTACCTCCTGAACAAAAGCCCAAATACGTTGACCTGTTTAAAGAATTTCAGGATGTGTTTGCATGGAGTTATGAGGACCTCAAGTCCTATGACACCTCTGTAATACAACACACAATCCCACTCAAGCCAAATCAGAAGCCCTTTAAACAAAAATTGAGAAGAATAAATCCCATGCTCCTCCCAGCAATGGAGCAAGAAGTCCAAAAGATGTTTAAAGCAGGCATAATAGCACCAATCAGATTTTCTGATTGGATTTCAAACCTAGTCCCCACAAGGAAGAAAACAGGTGAAATTAGGCTCTGTGTGGATTTAAGAAACCTTAACCAAGTGTCATTGAAAGACAACTACCCCTTACCTAAAATGGACCACATTTTG
>APFE030487812.1:80651-112545 GCA_000404065.3 Pinus taeda
GGTTAGTGGTTACCCCAGCCGTATTCTCTTAGGAGTCAAAGAGAACAACCTGGGTGTTAACATCTTCCAAGAAAGATTTCTAGCAACTAATAAAAAGAAGAATGTAAGAATAAGCCAACTGTCAACAATCATATAGGTAAGGCAAGTATACCCTTCCTTAAGGGCAGGTGCCGAATAGAATTGAGAGCTTTTGCCATTAAGTCTGGCAACCTTGTTAGATCCTTTGGGGGTGATGACTAGGATGAGAGTACCCCATTGACCAGGCCACTATGACCTTATCATAGAAGTGCAGACTGTAATTGAGACCAAAAGGGATTTAGGAGTGCGACATACTACAATGGGAGAGCCTCAGGTCACCAGGTCATTATGAACCTAATCGTAAATGGGCAGACTGTAATTGATCAAGAATTGTCGCATAAAATATTACATTTGTTGAACCCCAAGCTTTACCAACTCAGGCCCAAACAATAAATGGATATGGCGAAAAAACTGAAATAACTAATTTGAGGATGTTCTAGTTTCAATTTTTCCTTGAAATAATTTGACTCACACTATTGGAAAAACAATATATGTAAACCAATCAAAATGTCCATATCCAAAAGACTGAAAGAATTTTAAGATGAAGTGTGGGTTTACTCAAACCACTTTTTTCCTCAAACCCGCTCTTAAGGGCTCTAACAAATCATTCTCAAGCAGCCCACGGACAAGCAAAAATTCAATCAACCCACAGATGCACCAATAAATCAAAAAAATAATACATAGAGAAAGGAATGGGCAACATGTTTTTAAAAAAGATAAGAAAAAAACCAATTTAAAAATAAATAAATAAAATAAAATAACCCCAAAAAGCAGTTTTTAGAGTGCATGAGAACTTAACCTATCAAGCTCATCCTAGATTTCCTGCAACCTTTCAATGGATAGAACAAGCTCACCATCTATGTGCTCTTCCACTTCCCTTTTTGATCTCTTGGACTTGTCCATCCTATGTGCTCTTCCACTTCCCTTTTTGATCTCTTGGACTTGTCCATCCTGCCCAGTCCTTCTGACCCAAATGTCTTGAAAATCCAACAGAGACGAGGGCACACGCAGAGTGGCGGAGAGGGAATGGTCCAGCATTCATTATTACCTCCAGAAACGTTGCACGCTCTATCTTGCCATCCTCAATGAAGAGAACTTCCAAAACTTAAAATTTACATCCTATCATTCATTATTACGTCCAGAAACGTTGCACGCTCCATCTTTCCATCCTCAGTGAAGAAAACTTCAAATGAAATATCATCATTAAAATACCAAACAAGTTGTTGATTATTTTTTACTTCCACCTACAAAAGAGCATTTTCCAGTCTAGGAGATATGTTTTGAAATTGTACCATTGGTAGCAGTGTGTGTGCTGACCTACGAGGCTGCAACGGTGGCACCTAATTTACCAGGAACGAAACTTAGGAAAAAGACTCAAAATAGATGTGCATATACATCCTATTAAACTAGCAATATTTACAATAAATAGAACTAATATCTCAACTATTTTCATATTTTATGAACTGTACCTGTATAGGTCTAGAAGTTGCAAGACCAAAAGAGTTATTCTAAAGCTTCAAGCTGTAAAAAAATTGACCATCGCACCATATAAGTTTCCCATTGATCTGAAGGCCTTGACATATTGATGTTGCAAGTAAAACATGCAATGGAGGCCTGCACAAAGCATTAACCAAATATCACAAGTTGCTTTAATCAGGTTGACGCTTATAATAGTAAATACAATTCACATCTAACAACAATAAAGCCAATTTTTTCCATTTGTTATTTACAAAATGAAATGGAATTGACTATCTAATACCCACCCAGAGCCTACTGCTCACTAATCTCTAGGGACAAGTGCATTGCCTAAACCTATCAAATAACCAAGAAGATCTAGGATAGGAGGTTGAGGTGCTGCTATGGGTACTACTTTTGATTGAACATTGGGACATTTGGCAGGTGAAACATTGATTTTTGTCTGTGGCAGATAATTATTCAGATGGAAAGTAACAGTTTACTTGCAAGTTTGGCGGTAACAAGGTACAAGGTACATATGGAAAGACATATGGGAGGTAACCTGTACAAGCATAAAAAGTGCTTAGAAGAATATATGTGTGCTCTGACTTCTCAGCAACATCAAGGAAAGACTTAATTTCAAAAATAAATTCTTTAATGATCTCTATACCATTTACTTACCACTTCAGATAGAAGTGTTGAGAGTGACAACTACCAAAAAAACATATTATTATTAGACATATTGGAAGAAAACTCCTTGAACTAAGCATAAAATATAATACTTATACTAGAAAAACCTATACAAATGCAAACATCTTAAATAGTGACAGATGAACTTAAGCCTTTTCATTGAAATAACTTACCACTTCTCTAGTATCCATTTTAGAATCCAAACTAAATTCCAAAACTTAGAAGACTAGCCATTCTTGAACTTCTTTCCTCCTCATTCTCCAGCTCAAAATGGTGAGCCCCATGCTTGTGATCATAGGGCATAATAGAAATGGCATCCAACAATCCAGATGGTGCCATCAGCTGTAAATCCTTCTATCCTAAGTATTTATTGTAGCTTTTCTGGAGGATATAGAGCTTGTACTATGCATAAGCATGATACAAATGACTTTCTAATATCTAAAATATCTTTGTTAACTTTGAATAGTAATTGTCGTCATTTGAGGTTTAGGAATATTCTTGACCATACACAAGGCCTTGAATATCTTCTATAGAGTGAAAATCTTCCTACATATCATATGCCATCTGCCATAAGAAATAGTATAAGGCAAAAATATATTAAAAATAAAAATAATTTAGCTCACAGATTCTATAGTAGGTTCATGAAATTTCATTCAACCCAAAGCTTCCTCTACAATAGGGTATTCTCCAATAATTAATTCCTACAAGATCAAACTATATCAACCTTCCCATCTAGACAAATATAATCCTATATCTAATTCAATAGATACCATTTTAGATTTCTAGCCCCCATTCGATAGTGATACCTTCTTAAAGGTGTGCCAAAAATCTACTCAACATGACATTATAACTATTTACATCATGGGAAATATGGGTAAACTCCCAACCAAAGATAAATGGTTTCTAGAATATGACTTTTCTACACATTTCCCTCATCCCATTTCACATTTCCCTTATCCCATTTCACAATGGCAGCCAACAATCCAGATGATGCTATCGGCTACAAATCCTTCTATGCTAAGTATTTATTGTAGTTTTTCTGGAGTATATAGAGCTTGTACGATGCATAAGCATGATACAAATGACTTTCTAATATCCAAAATATCTTTGTTAACTTTGAATAGCAGATTGTCGTCATTTGAGATTTAGGAATCTTCTTGACCATACACAAGGCCATGAATATCTTCTATAGAGTGAAAAGCTTCCTACATATCATATGCCATCCGTCATAAGAAATAGTATAAGGAAAAAATATTTTAAAAATAAGAAATTTAGCTCACATATACTGCAGTAGGTTCATCAAATTTCATTCAACCCAAAGCTTCCTCTGCAATAGGGTATTCTCCAATAATTAATTCCTACAAGCTCAAACTATATCAACCTTCCCATCTAGACAAATATAATCCTATATCTAATTCAATGGATAACATTTTAGATTTCTATCCCCCATTCGATAATGATACCTTCCTAATTTGTGCCAAAAATCTACTCAACATGACATTATAACTATTTACATCATGGGCAATATGGATAAACTCCCAACCAAAGATAAATGTGTTGTGCCTTTTTCCCATAAGCATTTATTAGCATACCCTTTTTAGTTGAGAGAAGATCCTTTGGATAGTGGGATACAATCTTTAGTTCTTGTGAGGGCATCCAAAAATCACCCTTCGACAATTGACTGCTAGCATCTTTACAACAGTTTTTGCTCACTGACTTGATACTTGTCTCAGGGGAGTTCTCCTTGAGGGTCTTTTGCCCAACACTTTGCCTTAAGGTAAAAGTGTGTATACATTGTTGTATGTAATCTTGATCTTCCATATTATCAATACAAGAGGGTACAAATCCACCAGTTGAATATGCAATAAGTGCGAAATTAGACAGCTCAAACTGTTCACACTTTGTGTTTTCATCGAAGTTGGTTGATGTTGTATGCTTTTCATTAGAATTTGTCCACATTTGTCCATACTGTTGTATTTTCTTTTTCTACAGTACAACTTTCATCCACACTGCCCGCTGAATGCGATTTCTCCTCATTCATTTCTTCAACCTTATCCACATTATACATCATACTGGATAATCATCATTCTAGTACAGAACAACCTCTGGATATTATTGGTGAATAATTGTAGTTAATGGGTTCTCATGTAACGATTCCCAATACCAATGGAACAACATATAATTTGAATCACTCAAGTAATGAATCTCAATTTAACAACATTATAATATAATTACATTCTACCATAAATAGACATCAAGAATGCTTTTCCTTGTAGATTTCAGCACCCATGTATTCGATGGATTTATGGGAATGAAGGGAAATAGGAAAGCCAATGATCTCCTACAGTTATGTATGGCCTTGTCTAGTATCTATGGCTTCTTAGACAACGAAGATTGAGCTCAAACTCACCCTAGCAAATGAAAAAAATGCTCAGGGGAGAGGGAAATGACTCTAGTAAGTAGAAATCCACCCAAGAACGCTTAAGAACACTCCAGGTAAGGAGAGAGAAATTCTTAACAGTCATACAGAAACCAAATTAGCAACTCCTTGAGGAAATGCAACATCTCCAGAACCATGGCAGTTGATCTCTAACTCAACAAGAAAGTGGATTATAAGTAACTCAGATCTGATGCACTTCATAGAGCATCAATCAATCAAGAGTTTATGAATGATGCTAATAGAAATTCAATGGAGAGTTATTTATTTCAGCAATGAGCACAAAGACAGGGAGCACATATAATATAACTAAGGAGTAAGAATGATGATAACTCATACACCATAAGTTTATTATATCTTAGGAACTTATATTAGATGAGATCCTAGCACATTGCCTTCATTGTCAAAAGAGAGATGTCCATGTGAAAATTAACCCTTGCTTCATGTGAGTCTATTGCAGCATAGCTGCTATGGGAAAATGAAGGAATTGGTCATGGCAATTAAACATTGAATTGAGCTAGTTTCAGTGTTTTCCAATTAGGGATATTGCATCTTGTCATAGGAAAAGATTGCAGGACATTTCAACATTACAAAGGTAACAATCCAGGCATAGTCACCCCTTACTTCGTTAAGTCAAAGCTCATGGAGAATGATATCCAGGTGTTTTAGCCTATATTCGACCTCTTTTGGGTAGCAACCAAGAAAGTGAAAAAGCTCAAAGTCTGTAATCCAATGGGAGAAGAAAAACTAAGGATAAAAAGAAGTCTACAACACTTGAAGAAACCGAAGTCTGTGACTAAGCCGAATCTGAATCTAAAGCTATCTATTTGTAGCAAGATCCGAATATCTATGGTAAAGAGTCAAGGGTTTTCTGTAGTAGCCGAAGATCATTAATAGAAGGAAAAGAGTTTGTAATTGGAAGTCAGTTTATTATAATAAGAGACTAAAGCTGCAATAAGGACAGAAATTCAGAAGCTGCTTCTGACTTTGACTAGGCAGAGACTCAAATATTGACCTTGAATTAAAGAGGAGGGCTGACTTGGAGGGACTCCTTGGTCTTGTGTTGGATATCTCATTTTGAATAAATTCAATAAGAGGAGGATTGTTGGGTTTTCCCCTACTGAGAGGTTTTTCCCTACCTTGAAAGCCTAAATCTTTGTGTCTCATACTTCTTTCTGTTCATGGAAGAACAATTTGTGTAATTACTTGATGAAAGATAAATATTAACTAACAAAGAAAATAATACTTCTATAGGAGTTTACTTCCAACTATGAAGGAATACAATGAGGACATAGAATTTGTAAATCTTAAACTTGGCTAGGCCACTACACCTCCAAAAACCTGACTCATTAAGCCATAAACTAGAAACCTTCTGTGGAACTCCAAAAACAAATGAATTAGAATAAATTATCAACCAGAATCAAGGGCCTTTACACTTTACATTTGACAATCTATTGCAGTATGAATATTGAGTTCACAACTATTCATTTATATTGCACTTTTGTAAGAAAGGATCGTCATATTTTATATATTTTGTCTAGTAAGGCATGCACTTCGTCATTGCCAGTTCTAACTAAGGTTTCATGTTTCCATTGTAATGAACAACAGTTGTATTGTCAATCTCTGAACAGTCCATGCTAGGATTATATCCTAAACCTAGCACATGCCAAGACATGTCCAAAGGATGGGTCAAGCCATAAAATGTTCAATCCAGGGGGTAGTGTTCCAAGCTTCCACAACACTCAATCCTCATTCTAACATACAATAAAATAAAAACTTAGAAATCGAACAAAGAAAAACTCATTAAGTTTTCTAGCTAATTACTTCAAATTGACTTCAAATACTTTAAAGTAAGCATCACACGAATTAACATAAATAAACCACACTACACACTTACCGTGTTCTGCCACTTGTGATATATTACAATTATATCTTGTTTCTCTCATTCTTTGAGATCGAATACATTCATCCCATATGCCCAACCACAAGCATTAGGATCAAAGTGCCTGGCTACGTGCGGATTGGAAAAATTAAGGTATTTGTCAAACTAGTGAAAGCTTTCTCCACAAGTTTCCACTGAACCATTAACCTTTCCATGAAGATCTACTGACCACAAGGCGTCAAATCTTTCTGTACCACAATATCATCATCCAAGAAAAGGATCTTGTCCATTTTGGGATAAACTTGTGGAAGATAGAAATGAAGATGATTTAGCATGGATAAATATTTTGGATTTATATATTTCAAATTGCAGGAGCGTGCTGAGAGTGTAGTCGAGTGATCTTCCTTGAAATAATACTCTTTCATAGCTATGGATTCAAGTTGGCGAAGCACGGGGAAATAGGAGGAATTGGGCCATTTAAAAACATCAACATTTTCTACATGTATCGTAGCTTTCCCTGGGGGATTAAGTAAAAACCACACTTTCATGGCCCCAAAATCTAACTTGTCTATGATGAGATGAAATACATGTTTCTCAGATTCCTGCAAACACATGTAAATCACCTATAATGAGATCGAAATATTAAATGTAAAATGCAAAAAAACTGTTGGACTTCCAAACTTTAGATTAATTTAAATTAATAACACTTCATCTTAGCATTCATGACAGTTGAATTCACAACCACAGATGCAGCCAATACATTGTCAGAAAATAATGCATAGTGATAAAGAGTCGAATCCTCCAACTTGTCCTTATTAGGAAATTATCACTTTTCAAGAGGAAGAAAGTAATAATCTACGGTCAATCGCATAGATAGATAGTGCAGGCCCTTGGGAACAGACTTTGTTGGCACCTGACTTAAAAATTTACTTTTCTTTTCCAAGGTCCTTACTTGCTCGTCTACGAACCGAAGCATGGCTTGCAACTTCTTTGTTACTGCCGCACAACTATTAAATTGTTCTCTAGCCTTGGATAGGACATGACCCATAGCCTTGATATTCTCAGGTGCACTGAAACATTCATATCAATTATCGGTCATGAAAAAGAGAATGAAAAGCAGAAATATTGACACACAGACTACAACTTTAAAAGAAACAAAGGATATGAACACCAAATGCAAATGGAAGCACTTACTACTCTTGATTTAGAAGCACCCAATGCGAAAATCCAGGGGGTAGTGTTCCAAGCTTCCACAACACTCTATCCTCATTCTGACATAAAATAAAAGAAAAACTTAGAAATCGAACAAAGAAAAACCCATTAAGTTTTCTAGCTAATTACTTCATATTTACTTCAAATACTTTAAAGTAAGCATCACAGGAATTAACATAAATAAACCACACTACACACTTACCGTGTTCTGCCACTTGTGATATATTCCAGTTAGATGTTGTTTCTTCCATTATTTGAGATCAAATACATTCGTCCCATATGCCAAACCATAAGCATTATGATCAAAGTGCCTCGCTATGTGCGAATTGGAAAAATTAAGGTATTTGTCAAACAGGCGAAAGCTTTTTCCACAAGTTTTCACTGAACCATTAACCTTTCCATGAAGATCTACTGACCACAAGGGCATCAAATCTTTCTGCACCACAATATCATCATCCCAGAAAAGGATCTTGTCCAGTTTGGGATAAACTTGTGGAAGATAGAAATGAAGATGATTTAACATGGATAAATATTTTGGATTTATATATTTCAAATTGGAGGAACGTGATGAGAGTGTAGTCAAGTTCTGCCTTGAAATAATACTCTTTCATAGCTGCGGATTCAAGTTGGTGAAGCACAGGGCAATAAGAGGAATTGAGCCATTTCAAATCATCAACACTTTCTACATGTATCGCAGCTTTCCTTGGGGGATTAAGTAAAAACCACATTTTCGTGGCCCCAAAATTTAACTTGTCTGTGACGAGATGAAATACATGTTTCTGAGGTTCCTCTAAACACAAGTAAATCACCTACAATGGGATCCAAATATTAAATGTAAAATGCAGCAAAACTGTTGGACTTCCAAACTTTAGAGTACTTTAAATTAATAACACTTCACCTTAGCATTCATGATAGTTGAATTCACAACCACAGATGCAGCCAATACATTGTTAGAAAATAATGCATAGTGATAAAGAGTTGGATCCTCCAATTTGTCCTTTTTAGGAAATTTCGCTTTTCAAGGCCAAGCAAGTAATAATCCATGGTCAATCGCATGTATAGACAGTGCAGGCCCTTAGGAACAGTCTTTGTTGCCAACTAACTTAAAAATGTACTTTTCTTTTTCAAGGTCCTTACTTGCTTGTCTACAGACTAAAGCATGGCTTGCAACTTCTTTGTTACTGTCGCACAATCATAAAATTGTTCTCTAGCCTTGGATAGGACATGACCCATAGCCTTGATCTTCTCATGTGCACTGAAACATTCATATCAATTATCGGCCATGAAAAAGTGAATGAAAAGCAGAAAGATTGACACACAGACTGCAACTTTAAAAGAAACAAAGGATATGAACACCAACTCAAAATGGAAGCACTTACTACTCTTGATTTAGAAGCAGCCAATGCGAACACTATTACCTTTGAGGTATATGAGAATCTGCATTAGACTCACCCAATGTACGCTGACATTCTTTAATACGAAGCATCAATTCATGGTATAAATCAAGATTATTCCTAGCTTGGGAAATGCTTGAATACACCCTAGCCATGATCGGCTGGTCTCACATCAATCTAACAGTGGAGTCAGAATTCTCGTTCTCATTCTTCCGCCTCCAAATGCTATATTTTCCTAGGACAGCAGAATCTACCTGCTTGGAACATTTAATTGCTGCATTTTCAAGCTCAACTCATTTTTCTTCATCCTGTTGAATTAGCTCTGTTGACCTTTTCTCCCTCCTCTTTTGTCTCAATTGATGTTGTTAGAGCCTAGATCTACCTTAGGCTGAAGGAAGGAGAAATTAAGGGTAACCACACACCACGCTCAGCCTCGTAGCTAGCCCTACGAGGACAGGAGAGGGCTCTTTTCGGGTCAATCTCAACGAAAGATAATCAATGGGGCTTGAGATGACTTAAATTGGGAAACTGATTTTAGGCTAGTAAATAGATATGAAAGAGATAATTGATTGAATGACTGAATTTTCTGGGATGTATGGGACAAAGGACAGCAGGAGTTGAGAAATTAAATCAAAGACACAGATTGTTTCATGAGGTATGATAGGAAGGAAGTTTAGCAATCAAATTTGAAAAATATGGAGTGGAAAGACTGTTTGAGAAAGCTAAAAAGGGCATATGTGATGAATCCTTTTCAGACAAAAGAAGACACATAGAACATGAACGCTTTCCCTAAGGCAGAGCAAATAACTGGATTCTACCTCTCATACTTAAAAGCATTCAATTAGAAATGATTATGAAGGAACGGTAAAACATAACAAGTACATATGAAACAGAAAGAAAAGACATATGCTGAACTCACACCACATGGATCTCATAAATCAGAGCTGCCACTTTTCAGTAATCCTCTGCCAAAACTGTACAGTGAAAGCACTGGGTTTTTCCTCCACACTACTCCCAGAAAAACCAAACCTTTACAAAATGGTTTTCAATATAATAAATAGACTCAAATGTAGGAAAACAGATCGACCAGAATAAAGAATGGTTTAATCATTATTAATAAACAGAAGCTGGAAATCCAATCATCTGTTTCTGAGAAGGAGCCACGTTACAATTTCTACTCAAATTTGTTGATGACCAATGAAATCTGTAGCGTAGACCTTCTGAGTTGTAACTGAAGCCAAAAATAAACCTCTGATACTATTTCTCTGCCACGATAGATATCTACATTTTAAATCTGGGTGTTTCGTTTTTTGACTGTTCATTTTCCTCCTTGCCGTTTGAATAAAAGTTAACTTTTAATAAAAACGGTTTTGAATTCCGCCAATTCTAGTTGTGATTGCTCCTTTAACATCAGGGAATACATATCCAACCATATTCGCAACGCTCTCTGCACTAACTCGGTCATTTGAAGCGAACATCCAAACTGAGCCTTCCCGTAGCTGGCTAGTTGAGAAAGCAAGAAATTGAAACTTTTACTCCCTATCACAATTCCTTCGTTCAAAACTGAGAGAATCCTTCTGTACAATTTTGTATGTATTTCTTGACCATTAGGCAGTCACTAAGACAAATCAATGGAGTAAAGTCTGTTCCAATTACCGTCAACAAAACAAACACGGAGAAAGTTATCGATGTACTCTACATACTCCCTTGTGACTCGGTTAGAAACATTGATTTCAGGTCCAAAGAAGTACACCTTGGATGGAGTTACTTGTACTTGGCACACATACATCAGGCCATTATAAGGAGAAAAATTTGCTAAATTAGCAAACATGTTGTGCCTCTCTTCGAGTTCTTTTAAGGGAGCATATTTTTCTTCAATCACGGAAATGTTTGTTCGATCAGGCAACTCCAAACATATTAATGAGGACTGTCGAGTTGGAATAGTGCGAATCCATGCATTTTTCGGTGATTTGGAGGTAGTTCTTGTAGTTTTTGGGCTAACAGGTTGTGTGCGTCGCGCCCATGTAAAAATACACTACGCGGAGGCGCCTAGTGCGCCGCGCCTCGCTAGTGCGCCGCGCCATTTAGCCAATGCGCTACGCACCAAATTTACACAGTTTGCCTTCGATGACGGGAAAAATGAACAATCCCAGCCGCACTTTTGCTAAACTTGATCCTGTGAAGGTAAAATCTGAGTAATGAACTCTGCACTAATCCTTTTATTCACGAAATGCTTTGATTGCTGACATGGAAAATATAGCGATTTCTTACATGGAAAAACCATCTGTGGATCTAAACGGTAATTCAAAGCTACATTGGCGGATTCACTTTCAGATACTCTTGCATCCTTAATCATAGGACATTGTTCACTATTTTCCATATCGACTTTCATTCGATCTGGTACTGATTCAATATCCCCTTTCCTTTTCAATAGCCACCTCATTTTGATCTAATGCCCCATTTATCATTTGTCGTTTCTCATAAGAAATTGTAGTTTCTGGCACATCCAGCAACAGAAGAGTGGTTCTCTTTCTTTTCACTGACTGTATATGAAATTGAATCACGGCTGATTCTTCCTAATCCACCTGCAGGTTGAGAAATAGAATGCCCTTCTGCAGCTGCAATTTTTAGTTTCTTGCACACCTTTGCCCATTTCAGGAAATTGAATAGTGGTTCATCCTCATCGGAGTCATTCTCTACGGAGTACCTTCAATCATTTCCTTCAGCATAGATAAGCATCATTCTGAAAACCATGAGACTTCGCCCCAAGAAATCCAAAACAAGATGGTAAACATCGAACCTGCATGCCATTTGGAGCAAGGAATTTGTGTTTTAAGAGAGAAGAGGTGGAAATTTATTGTTCCAGTTCTGTGCGCCGTGCATAAGCCCAACGCGCCGCGCAGTGTGGGTGCACCACGCCAGTGTAAAATTACACTGCAAAAATTGGTCCAGTGCGTCATGCGCCTTCAGTGCGCTGCGCCAGTCATTCTATGTGTCGCGCCGGAATTTCACCAACAGTTTCCCTCTTTTTTCTAGGAGAAGGAGACGAATAACCTACATGTGCAGTTGTTCCAGACATAGAAGCATTTGATACAAGCTGAGGATGATTTAAGCTTCCCGTAATATCGCTTCTATAGAGAGCCTTTCTTTCTTCGTTGTTTTCATAATTCTTGCAATCAATGCATTTGCAATTTTCAAAGCATAAAATATTTCCTTGGAAACATTCACAATACTTCTTCAAACATCCTGATTTCTTGCAATGACACCCTTTATTATGTTTAGATGGAAGAAGTTATTCTTCCATATCTTCTTGATTTTGAAAACAACATTCCTGTTATCTTGAACATGAGTTGGACTGCTTGCAATCTTAGGCCTAAATGCATTATGATTACGCTCAACTATTGCATCAACAACTTCTCTTCTCACAGTTTCATGGTAAACATTGTTATAACAATTCACACAATTACATCCATCACACTATATCCCAGATGAGAAGCATTCACAATATAATTTCAGGCAACGAGAATTTTTGCAATTACACTGTCTTGATTTCTTTGGAGTTCCTTCCTTTGAATCAGTTAGTGTTCCTAAGAAGGACCCTCTTGGAGATCCTTGCTTTCTGCCAATGTTGCAGAACTTTTAGCACTTTCTCATTTTGAAATGACTCTGTTTTACCTGTCTTTGACTTTTTGGGGTGAATGATGAATCTCGTCTATCTGTTGCAGGGTTGCTGAAGCTGCTGAAGATAATAAGGTGACCAAGGCTTGCATTTGAAATTATTCGTGACGGAAACTTTAAAAATACACTTATTACAAACGATTGATTTGACGATTTCCTCTTCAAAACATAGTTTTGAAGAGGAATCAACCTTGAGCATTATTGATGATGGCAATCTTGAAATGAAAACTTATTGATCCTCCCTCTGACCTGCTGGCATAATTGGGCACTTTGAAGACACAACTTATGAAAACCTAGACCTATGACTGTCATGATTCTTTGCCCATTAAAAGATCAAACATTGACTGTCATGGACTTTAATAAGCATTGATGAAAATACCTAAGCTAGCAGGTACAAGACCTGAGGGGGACGAATGAGAAAGCCCTTTCGTCAGATTATGGCATGCTCCTAAATGGAATGCAGGTGATCGAACAGAATGAGACACCTAAAAATGAAATGCAAAAAGAGTTTTGATCTCTAACGGAGGACTCACAAGACTGATTCTAACATTGGCTCCAATGGGGGATGGTAGCTCCAACTCCTTGGAGGTGCCAAGAATTATAGATCTTTGGGAGAGCAGATAGTGCCTTCGTCCATTGGGCTACGAAGTCGATGACTTGACAAATGCACATGACTCAATTTATTGACAGAAACCAACTTAATTATGGAACCAACATGACTGAAAAATCTGACTCAATGCAAAAGGAAATGACTCATGACTGACTTAACTAAAACAAGAACTTACAAAACTTATTCAATGGCAGCAATCCATCAAGATTCGAGGGTTTCAAATCATGATGACAGCCACCTGCGTGCTAATGCAATATGTACAATGTTGTGTAGTGTGTCTTCCAATGTAACCAATCAAGTAGATGCCTCCTTGATTGATTCTCCTGATCAGATCTTCTAGTCAAAAACAGATATTGGTAACTGAGCATCCAAAAACATAATTGACCACGTTCTCCTTCATCACTAAATACTGCAATAATCACCTTCACTGCTGACTGCAATGGATTTGCCATTGGATCATGAAAAACATGAAGTCTTTCCTCCTACTGAAGAAACAAGGTGTATTTTTCTTGTGATGCTGATCTTTTTTCATAAATAAGAGCATGTTCCTGGTCTTAAAACCATTATGAACAAATAGATGAGCATATCTCCTCTTCAAGGAACATTTCAAAACATGAGACATATAAAGAAGAATCTGAAAGACAATCCTGAATGGTCTGATCTTCGGTAGTTTGACTATATTGTAGATCATCTTCATATGATATGACAACCAGATTCTCATTACATTCATCAATCATGAGAAAATAAATTTCAGATGTTTCGCGAAACCCAACACTAACATTTCTATCACCTACCATAAATTCATCCAAAGAAACCTCTTCACTTACTTGAACAAAGATCTCATCTTGTTGTTCACTTACTTGACCTGACTGGATTACCTCTTTATGAAGGCTTTGTTCTGATGACATGAGAACATTTGGATCCATAACTTTGTCTTCTTCATTCCAGATGATTTTAGCAGCAGAGTTCTTCTTCATGGGATTCAGTATGAGGTATTCTTGGTCATCACAATCTAAATATAAATATGAAATGGCTGACTTAACTTTATCACATTCTGAAATGGAAACTTGACTTTCATACATGCTATCTTCATCTATGGACAGATCTGAAACGACACTTTTTCTTTCATCACTTTCAGCCATATGGACATCTTCAACCTGCTGATCTATAAAGCTGCTTACAGGACTGTCCTCCTTTTCAGAAGAGGAAAAAGTTCCACCATCCCCTTCTTGACCATGTGCACACTGCAGATATGCGTTAACTTGAGCTGTAACATGACCGTGCAAGAGTTGATCTATCTCATCTTCAGACAAAGGGGGTAATACTTTTTGTTTTCTTCTGCTCAAACAGTGATTGTCTTCATTAATTTCAAGTGAAGGTGTATACAAATTTTCCTCATACAGCTGGTCCATTTCATGTAATTTCTGTTGACTGTTAAGATGTAAAATTCCTTCATCTTCCATCGTACTAAGACTCTGATCATGCTGCAAATTTTTCTGATCATCTTGATAAGTATCACTCTCTTTATGCTGCTGAAACGGATTTTCATATAGCGCTTCCATGATCTCATCATCCATGAAATTATCATCTTCATAATATTTCTCAAGGGTTTCAATAAAACCATAAGCATGCTTGCAACAGTCCTGGACTAAATTTAATGATGGATAAGATGCTTTATATCTTTCAATGAACATGGCATGAACATCCTTTAAACAGTAAATACAAGCAGGCGACAAACTTTCATACCAAGTTTGGGCTTCACCGTCTAGAGTGGCCAGGAATATCTTCATCAAGCAATCTTCAGGAAAATCAACCTTCAACTTGTGAATATGCATGTGAAATCTAACTAGGTGTAAAGCAACATCCTTCCTACCATCATCTTTAAACGTAGGAAAATTCCTTGACCAATCTACCTTCGGAATATTATTTGGAAAGCCTGGAATGTGATCTTGGCTCATGGGAGCGTGTCTTCTTGCAACTCGTTCCATCTTGGAAATCTCAAAGTTACTGATCTCTCTGCAGTGGAGTCACCATGAAGCACCGATTGCTAGATTCTTCAGTGAATGGAGTCGCTAGGTGAATGATTTCAACCTTCTTATGTCTGATCGTTGTCACCATAAACAATCAGCTCTGAACTTGATACTTGTACTGGGACAAGACAATCTGCAAGCAAACCATTTTATTCCCCAGTGGAGTCACCACTATGTTAGAGCCTAAATCTACCTTAGGCTGAAGGAAGGCAAAATTCAGGGTAACCACAAACCACGCTCAGCCTCATAGCTAGCCCTACGAGGACAGGAGAGGGATATCTCTCGGTCAATCTCAGCGAAAGATAATCAATGGGGCTTGAGATGACTTAAATTGGGAAACTGATTTTAGGCTAGTAAATAGATATGAAAGAGATAATTGATTGAATGACTAAATTTTCTGGGCTGTATGGGACAAAGGACAGCAGGAGTTGAGAAATTAAATCAAAGACACAGATTGTTTCATGAGGCATGATAGGAAGGAAGTTTAGAAATCAAATTTGAAAAATATGAAGTGGAAAGACTGTTTGAGAAAGCTGAAAAGAGCATATGTGATGAATCCTTTTCAGACAGAAGAAGACAAAGAGAACATGAACACTTTCCCCAAGGCAGAGCAAATAACTCGATTCTACCTCTCATACTTAAAATCATTCAATTAGAAATGATTATGAAGGAACAGTAAAACATAACAACTACATATGAAACAGAAAGAAAAGACATATGCTGAACTCACACCACATGGATCTCATAAATCAGAGCTGCCTCTTTTCATTAATCCTCTGCCAAAACTGTACAGTGAAAGCACTGGGATTTTCCTCCACACTACTCCCAGAAAAACCAACCCTTTACAAAATGGTTTTCAATATAATAAATAGACTCCAATGTAGGAAAACAGATCGACCAGAATAAAGAATGGTTTAATCATTATTAATAAACAAACGCTGGAAAGCCAATCATCTGTTTCTAAGAAAGAGCCACGTTACAATTTCTGCTCAAATCTGCTGATGACCAATGAAATCTGTAGCGTAGACCTTCTGAGTTGGAACTGAAGCCAAAAGTAAACCTTCGATACTATTTCTCTGCCACGGTAGATATCTACATTTTAAATCTGGGTGTTTCGGTCTTTGACTATTCGTTTGCCTCCTTGCCGCTTGAATAAAAGTTAACTTTTAATAAAAACGGTTTTGAATTCCGCCAATTCCAGTTGTAATTGCTCCTTTAACATCGGGGAACACATATCCAACCATATTCGCAACGCTCTCTGCACTAACTTGGTCATTTGAAGCGAACATCCAAACTGAGCCTTCCCGTAGCTGGCTAGTTGAGAAAGCAAGAAATTCAAACTTTTACTCCCTATCACAATTCCTTTGTTCAAAGCTGAGAGAATCCTTCTGTACAATTTTTTATGTATTTCTTGACCATTAGGTAGTCGATGAGACAAATCAGTGGAGTAAATTCTGTTCCAATTACCGTCAACAAAACAAACACGGAGAAAGTTATCGATGTACTCTACATACTCCCTTGTGACTCGGTTAGAAACATTGATTTCAGGTCCAAAGAAGTACACTTTGGATGGAGTTACTTGTACTTGGCGCACATACATCAGGCCATTATCCAAAGAAAAATCTGCTAAATTAACAAACATGCTGTGCCTCTCTTCGAGTTCTTTAAAGGGAGCAGATTTTTCTTCAATCACAGAAATGTTTGTTCGATCAGGCAACTTCAAACATATTAATGAGGACTGTCGAGTTGGAATAGTGAGAATCCATGCATTTTTCGGCGATTTGGAGGTATTTCTGGAAGTTTTCGGGCTAACTGGTTGTGTGCGCTGCGCGCGCCATGTGCGCCGTGCCCATGTAAAAATACACTACGCGGAGGCGCCCAGTGCGCCGCGCTAGTCAGCCAATGCACCCCGCACCAAATTTACACAGTTTTCCTTCGATGATGGGAAAAATGAACAATCCCAGCTGCACTTTTGCTAAACTCGATCCTGTGAAGGTAAAATTTGAGTAATGAACTTTGCACTGATCCTTTTATTCACGAAATGCTTTGATTGCTGACATGGAAAATATAAAGATTTCTTACATGGCAAAACCATCTGTGGATCTAAGCGGTAATTCAAAGCTACATTGGCGGATTCACTTTCAGATACTCTTGCATCCTTACTCAGAGGACATTGTTCACTGTTTTCCATATCGACTTTCATTCGATTTGGTGCTGATTCAATATCCCCTTTCCTTTTCAATAGCCACCTCATTTAGATCTAATGCCCCATTTATCATTTCTTGTTTCTCATAAGAAATTGCGGTTTCTGGCACATCTAGCAACAGAAGAGTGGTTCTCTTTCTTTTCACTCACTGTATATGAAATGGAATCACGGCTGATTCTTCCTAATCCACCTGCAGGTTGAGAAATAAAATGCCCTTCTGCAGCTGCAATTTTTAGTTTCTTGCACACCTTTGCCCATTTCAGAAAATTGGACAGTGGTTCATCCTCATCGGAGTCATTCTCTACGGAGTACCTTTCATCATTGCCTTCACCATAGATAAGCATCATTCTGAAAACCACGAGACTTCGCCCCAAGAAATCCAAAACAAGACAGTAAACATCGAATCTGCATACCATTTGGAGCAAGGAATTTGTGTTTTTAGAGAGCAGAGCCGGAAATTTATTGTTCCAGTTCTGTGAGCCGCGCACAAGCCCAACGCACCACGCTGTGTGGGTGCGTCACGCCAATGTAAAATTACACTGCAAAAATTGGTCCAGTATGCCGCGCGCCTTTAGTGTGCCATGCCGAAATTTCACCAACAGTTTTCCTCTTTTTGCTAGGAGAAGGAGACAAATAACCTATAGGTGCAGTTGTTCCAGACATAGAAGCATTTGATATAGGTTGAGGATGATTTAAGCTTCCCGTAATATCGCTTCGATAGAGAGCCTTTCTTTCTTCCTTGTTTTCATAATTCTTGTAATCAATGCATTTGCAATTTTCAAAGCATAAAATATTTCCTTGGAAACATTCACAATACTTCTTCAAACATCCTGATTTCTTGCAATGACACCCTTTATTATGTTTAGCTGGAAGAAGTTATTCTCCCATATCTTCTTGATTTTGAAAACAACATTTATGTTATCTCGAACATGAGTTGGACTGCTTGCAATCTTAGGCCTAAATGCATTATGATTACACTCAACTATCGCATCAACAACTTCTCTTCTCACAGTTTCATGGTCAACATTGTTATAACAATTCACACAATTACATCCATCACAATATATCCCAGATGTGAAGCATTCACAATATAATTTCAGGCAGCGAGAATTTTTGCAATTACATTGTCTTGATTTCTTTGGAGTTCCTTCCTTTGAATCAGTTAGTGGTCCTCAGAAGGACCCTCTTGGAGATCCTTGCTTTCTGCCGATGCTGCAAAACTTTTAGCACTTTCTCATTTTGAAATGACTATGTTTTACCTGTCTTTGACTTTTTGGAGTGAATGATGAATATCGTCTATATGTTACAGGGTTGTTGAAGCTAATAAGGTGACCAAGGCTTGCATTTGAAATTCTTCATGACAGAAAACTTTAAAAATACACTTATTACAAACCATTGATTTGCCGATTTCCTCTTCAAAATAGAGTTTTGAAGAGGAATCAACCTTGAGCATTATTGATGATGGAAATCTTGAAATGAAAACTTATTGATCCTCCCTTTGGCCTGCTGGCATAATTGGGCATTTTGAAGACACAACTTATGAAACCCTATACCTATGACTGTCATGATTCTTTGCCCATTAAAAGATCAAACATTGACTGTCATGGACTTTTATAAACATTGATGAAAAGACCTAAGCCAGTAGGTACAAGACCTGAGGGGGACGAATGACAAAGCCCTTTCGTCAGATTATGGCATGCTCCTAAATGGAATGCAGGTGATCGAACAGAATGGGACACCTAAAAATGAAATGCAAAAAGAGAATGAAATGCAAAAAGAGTTTTGATCTCTGACGGAGGACTGACAAGACCGACTCTAACAGATGTAAGCATTAAACTACTTTAAATTAAAGCATACTATGCTAAAATCTAAGAAATATAAATTTTTTCTATTGGAGAAGTAACATTCAAAAAGGATTTTGGAAAATAATATAACAATTCCCTTTTCCATGAGAATAAAAAGTAGCGACCTAGTGCAGCAAAGAATTTTACCCTCCGCGAAATTGTTGTTGGACTTTCTTCAAGTTGCAAATGGTCTGCATTACAACAACCATTGTCCTGGGAGTTTGACTAGACATTACCCTACAGTAGGCTACCAACATCATAGACCGGTTAACCAGGGAAAATCAAAATTTACCATCAAGAGCATTCTCTTTGACGTCTCGATGTTTAATTCCTGTGTCATCCTCTTGAAACCTCGTAAGAAGTTCTTCGTCATTGGAAGCTTTTTTCTACACCTCGTCATTCATTTTACCCTCCTCAAGATTTTCGTTGCCTTCTTCATTGAAGATCACACCATCTTGTTCTGAATGTAACTTTTCTGAGCTGTCTCCAGAAGTCATTTGCCTCTGCTTGATGTACACCATTAGAAATAGAGAGCACCCCTGCCAAAGTCAGTTTTCACTTCCTGCTTAATACAACTCTACTCAACTACATAGATCATCATCACATATGTTTCCTTACATGTTCAATAGAGAAAATAACCAAAATCTTCACCAATCGTACCTCAGAGTTAGTAATATCCATTTGGTTTACTTAGGAGGGCTTTTCTAATACCCATGAGGAAGATAAATCATTTCGTCCAACCATATTTAAGTTTAGAGTTCCCAGGTCCTCTATGTTACCTGTTATGACATCAATCACCTACCCAGTAAATAAAATTTATTTTCAATTCTCTACTCAATAGGGGAGAAATCAAATTTAAGATATCCAAATGCACCAGGTTTCTTATACTTGCCTACTTTGGGAAGAGAGAGTCAATGCTCTCTGTTAAACTCTGCTTTCTCCAGTCATCTGCCTGTTCCTATGAACCCCACAAATAAATAGATAAGAGTGATTTTAAAAATATGATAGAGCTCCAGTATCCTCAATAATTCCTCTCTATTTCAATCCACTCAGTTTGATTAAATTTCAGTTTAGGGACACTATTTATTTTCTAGTATTAGACTAACGTAAGTGCAAGTGCATTGCACAGATCCTGAAAAAGAACAAAATGGCTATAGAAAAATAGAATTGGTTTTCAAGATGTGGAAAGAGAATACCATTCTAACAAATCCATCTCCTGAGAAGTTTTGCCTTGCTATTTTAATGACAAAAAACGCATAAAAGGTCAGGTAGAAAGACTTGACTGAGAAGAATATCTATAAAAATACGGAAACACTAAAAAGGGGGTTGCTTTGCTATCATGCATATGCTAAGATCGAGATTTCATTACACATCAATAATAAAATGGTGTGTATAATATCTATCGTTTTTTTTGGCCAATGTGCTCTGAACACTGTGGGAACAGTGTGAAAATGATATGTATAGCAGAAAGTAGCTGGTGAACAAGATTGTCATTATGAATTGGGACTAGGTTGGGTGGATCAGAACTGGTTTTAGCTTGACTGATGAGAAGTGGATTTAGCTTTATGGATGGAAAGTGGGTCTGGCTTGGATAATGAGTGGATGGGAAGAATGATTGTTATCCTTCCCACCCAGATTCAATTCCCACAAGATTCAATTCCCATGAGTAAGATGTTGAACTGAACTCTTAACAAATATATTTTTATAATACCCATCCAGCTTATGCAAAATCTAGCCCACACTTAGTACCATCCTACTTAGAATGAGGAGTGCCCAACGAATTCACCAAGCAGTTTCCAGTGAATTTACCAGTCATATGCGTTTCCCTTTGTTAAAAAATTGAAAGAGCATTGTTATTTCTTGTTATCAGGATGAATGGTTTCATTATCTTTGGCATGGGAAATTACCCTAGGGGCAGTTGGTAAAACCTTTTCTCTTGCATGAGAGAGGTACAAACTTTGAATCTTTCTCTTGGTAGCTATTGTACCATGTTAATGCAGAGATGGAGTTCACAACTTCCCACAAATCAAATGAAAGGAAACCTATAAAGAAAACTCACAAAATATCTGGAAAAATGCTAGAGGTGCTAAACTTTTGACAATAAGCAAGGAAAGTATGTTTTATAACATTTGTGCCTTCAGAACCTGTGAAGAAAGCTAAAAGGAAAATCAAATTCCAAAGTAGGTCCATGCGGTTTTGGTTCAATGGTTAACCGAGGGTGGTGAAGGAAAATCAAATTTCGAAGCAGGTCCATGGGTTCTTGATTCAATGGTTCACTAGGGGTGATGATAATTCCCCGCCAAGGCTGAAATCACATAAATGCCTTGTTCAATGGGTTATCAATGAAAGGGATCTTTCTAAAATAGTATAAGACGGCTACACTTCATTGTAATGGATATCTTACTTGAATTTTGTAAGAAGTCTACACATCATTGTAATACTACAAGATTAAGAAAGGGCATGCTTGCCAATAAAGATAAATTAAACGCTGACCCACCCCAAAAAGAGAGACAGAAGCAACCTGACGAGGGAGGAGGGCAGGAAGAAGCTTACCAGCGAGGGAGGAGGGCAGGAAGAAGCTTACCAGTGAGGGAGGAGGGAAGGAAGAAGCTTACCAGTTGCAGATGTAGATGTTGAGTGACGAAACCTAGCTGCCAGAAAAACCAATGGCATGACGAGAAAGATAACAAGGAAGCCCACCATAGCTATTCAATGATGAAAACCCCGACCTCCCCATCCTCCATTTCTATGACGCTGGTAGCCCTACCACCCTCCATTCCACACACCTCCTCTTTTCACAGGCATCTTTAGCTCTCAACCCTAACACCACTTTTCTCCTTCTCCTCCTGCTAAACAGATATCGAGCAATGCAACCCTTACTCAATCATAATCCTCTACATCAAACCCATATCATGGTTAGTAGAAATATATGAAGTCACCAACAAACAAAAAAACCTTAGATCTCATATATACTTCAGACAATTTGATAGAAAACTTTACCAAAGGCATTACGAAATGGATAGATCAACTGATTTCATGCAGTTTTGAGAAAGAAAGGAACACTGACATGGTAAAAAGCTAGATGAAAATGGGCATAGGGGCCAGAAGTAGACAGATTTGAGGGTCTCTATCTCTATTAGCCTTTTTGGTTAAAATGCCAAAACATATAATTAAGGGAAACACTTCATTCGGATTCAGATGCCAACATAGATGTTATTATTAATGGTGATCCTCACCAGTCTGGTTGACTATTCATACACTACGACATAGGAAGAGGAAGAACAGGCAGACAATGTTGGGTATATATGACGCCCCTCAACTTACTACTTTAACTGAGCAGGTACCGACTTGGCATGCCTTTCATTGAGGCATGTAAAGGTAAACAGAATGCTAGGGGGGTAATTTGATGCAAAGCAAGGGTGAATTATGCCTCCCTGAATGCACATCACGAGACTGTGTTTAAGATTCGTGATTCTGAAGCTGCGAGAATACTAAAGTGTAAGCACAAGAGAGAAGCTAAACATATTGTGATCTAACATTTAAAATGGTGACTTGTTGATTGATTTCGCATTTAGAATGAAGAGAAAAAATTTGATGATTGGGGGAGAGAAATGATGAGTGTTCTATTGAGTAAAGGAAATACATCATTTTGAGGCCATGGATAGATCTTAATGGTATGGGATGCCAGTGTTAGTAAAACCTTACCTAAATGCCTTATGACAGCCACATGGATGAGTGTTACACTTACATTATTGATGCACTAACCATAGGGAGTTGGTATAATATTCATGGTTATGGGTGCTTACAAAACTGGGTTTTCATATAGCTATGAAGTGAAAGGGAAGAAAGTACCTTTTCTTCAAGATAGGAGTAAGGATGTAAGCTTTAAACCAGTCGACAGAGAAATTTTTTGTTAAAGAATACATTTTACACATCTTGTGTTAGTACGAACCAGTTTATAAACACAGTGTTGGATTAATGTCATAGCACTTCTAGAAGTTTTTTTGATTCTGAGAAAACATTTTGTATGTTGTTTTCTGCTTCGAAATTTGCACAAGAAACAGTTGGTCCTTTAACAAGACTCGAGTGTGCCAACATGGACTAAAGAAGAGGTTATTAGCATTGCAAACCCTCTTCTCAGATTAGTATGTCAATTTTAAATTTAGCAGAAATTGGCAATAAAACATATGATGTTCTAGAAGCTAAAAGATAGACAACACAGGAATCTACAAATTCTTACCTCTATTGTTGTCATGTTTAGCTTGCCCCGCCATAATGGTATCAAAGTTAAGGTGAGGGCAAGGTATTAGAGCTAATGTGAGGGCAAGCCCAAGCAAGGAAGAAAGAAATCACATGAATTTTTCTAACAACACTAACCTCTTTCCTCTTCAAAGATCAGTCATCGTGAAGCACTGAAACTCCTACTACAAAATTCTAGGTTGCAGATCCCAGAAAGAAAATGAGATCAAGGCCCCATCAATCAAGCATCTCTAGGATAGAGCTCTCTGTCAAATTGTTGGTCAAATGATCTATATCTAAGGCCTTTCATCATGACTACAGCCAGGAAACTTTGGTTGCTTTAGGGTCAAATCTTCTATTATGAAATCACCCTTGAATTGAATTTGCTTTGGAGATAGTGTCTCACTCGGAATTCCTTCTCTGTTGCAGGTTTATATAAAATCATATCTGAAGCTATAAAGTTCCTAGCATCTAAGATCTTATATATAATATTATTCTTGAGCTCATTGACATGCCTTTGGCCTTGTATTAGGGCTTTTCCTATCTCACAGAGAAGTATAAAAGGCTACAAAAGGTGAAGTATTCTCAGCCCTTAGACATCAATCAAGAGGGTTTGAAAAATAGTGTTCATGATTTTCCATTGGGTAGATGCTTATTGAAGGTAAAGGATCAACCTTTATGCGTCTCTGAGATTCTGGTATCAAAGGAAAGGGGGTTCATGACAAATAAAGATCATTTCAAGGATCTTGAAATCTGAAACACAATGTTCTAAAATCTCATTTAAATAGGTATGACTGTTATTGGTGTCTAAGCCAACTGCATCTCTATATTTCTTCTCATATCAACTCATTGAGGCAATTAGGACACACACGTGGGTTTAGCCTAGAGCCATCACTTTTTATATGATTTTTACATCTTGGGTTTAAAAAACCATTACATACTCTAATTAGTAATTTCTAGTACCCATGTTCGGTGCATGTTGCACATTATTTTTCATAGCTACCAAATTTGCATTCCATCAGTTAAAGCTAGGATAGAATTAGTCTTAGTCAAAGAAGTCTATTTTATTTGATATATTCAAACTGAATTTAATTTACTATGGCTTTTCCTTTCCTTTAATTTACTTTGGTTTCAATAACCATCAATTCTTCCAAACACAAAAATTCGATAATAGAACTGGAGTCAGATAGAGACTTACCGCTGCGAGAAATGGATACAGTCAAAAATTCTTTCCCAAGGCTTAGCGGGTCGATGTGCTCCATGAATTTTTTTCCCTCTTCCCCAAATTTATCAACGACCTTTGCTGTAGGAGCCTCAGAGGGGTTTGTGTTGCCTATACTAGGGAAAATGTATGATTCCGAAGGGGATGTCCAACAACTGAAGCTTTTTCATCAGTTACTAGTGTCCATAATTTCTGGAATAGGTCTATCAACCTCTTTCACTGCCTTAGAGGAGAAGGCAACAACCTATAGAGAGAGAGGGGAATTTTTTTGGCTGACAGTGGAAAGGAAAAGCCTGGTTCGAACCTTATGTGGGTCTGGGGTTCCATAGTGAAATCAAGGAGCTACACAAGTTCCAGTTAGGTGTCCCATTCCCTACACAAAACCCCAACAATCCCCTGCCTCTATCAAACTGAAAGGGAAAAATAGGATACTCGTAGAAAAACGTTGGTCTCCATTGCTGAAACCTCCTCCAGAATTCAAAAATTCATGGTTTGAACAAAATTGCTGAAACCTTCTCCAGAATTCAAAAATCCAGGGTATGAACAAAATTGCATTGCCCATTGTTCTTCTTCCATTCTTGAAAGCTCCTCAAGGGTGCTTCTTGAGGGTTTGAAAAAAAATGGCATCGCCTACCTCGAAATTTTATTTGGTGACTAGTACGCAGGAGACAAAATGTCTTAAATAAATTTATTAAATTGCCATGGTATGTTTTACAGCTCTTATGAATATATAATAATAATATATATTATATTATATATATATATATATAATATATAGAATAGATAAATCTTCTAATGCCTCTCAATGTCTTCCATGGGGAATTTTGATTATGATAAATTTAATAAATAAAATGAAATTTTAAGATGAATTCATGTAGTAGTGATTCAATGGAATGCAATCATTTTTAAATGCTTTGGAAACTTTTTTCACGATGTTTTCAGATATATATTTTTTTCTAGATAGTTTCACCTTTTTCAAAGGGGGAAGAGGCGATAGTCTCTTCTAGTAGTGATTCAACAAAATGGAATCATTCTTAAATTTTTGGAAACCTTTTTCCATGATGTTTTTAGACATTTACCATTTTTCTAAAAAGTTTCACCACTTTCAAAGGGGCAAGAGGCGAGAGTCTCTTGTTGCTCTTTCACAAAAGGTGTCATGTCACTCCTTGTCAAAGGGACTAGAGTGACATGCTTCAAAATGTCACATTCTTCCATTGTTTGAGTCCAGATTTTAAGTCAGTGAGGTGGAAGGGTCTCTAATCTTGTTTAGGTGTACAGTTAGAAATGAACATTTCACTTTCATTCTCATCTTCAAATAAAAGCTCATGGAAGAGCTCAATCTTCTCTTTTTATCAATCTGATAAATAGTTTACATATGGAAGAGGGTATATCTTGGCTACAAACATGGGCTATAAAGTTTGGGGCAGCATGGGACAACAATAAAAAGGTCTGTTGACAAATGTAGATCCTCCCAATCTCCCCCACAGGAATAGGCCTCGGTGCAAAATGATTACATGAATCTTCAAAGGAAATTTAAGATGAATATTGTGCTCGCAAGCTGAAGTTTTCTGAACAAGAGATGGGAAAGGATATTGTTTGGACATTTAAGAAGAATTTAAAGAAAGATACGTAAGCTCAGAAACCCCAAGGAGAAACCCAAGATAAACATATGAGTTCTAACCCTCATCCTGAGTCATCCAATGCTACTTCTTCACAAAAATTCTATTATTGGTGTTGGTGGATAAAGAAAAAAAGGAGAGGGATGCTAATGACAGGGAAGGGAGAGTGAAGATGAGATAGATGAGATCGATGTTTCCCCTAGACAACACCATTTCCCCTATCCCCCAAAGTCTATTTCCTCTTCTTAATGAAAGGCATATTACATTTAATATATAAATAATTATAAGCCAAGCATTTTGACGCCCTTGTACATTCTTTTTGATTAATGAAAAATATTCGACTTACAATAAAAAATAACACACTATACTCACACACAATGCAATAAGCAAGCCCCCATCGATGTTATGCACTACTTTAAATGGGTTTAATACCCTTGGATGGTTCTAACAATCATAGTTGAATGTATATGATGTTAACTAATTTAACCAACAAAACACACCTTCAATAATGGTAACTATACTTACACTCCATTTACTACATTAAACAATCAAGTGAGGCTTTAATAATTGTAACCAAACATACAAGTCATTGAACAAGTTAACCAACCTAACACAACTTTAATAGTGATAACCAAAATGTACATGTTACTAATCAATTGACCATTGTGCCATGCCTCTAACATGTGCAATTTAACATAAATGTTGTTGATGGGGTCGACCTATCTAACATATCTCCCACAATTGTAGTCAAACATGCATGTTGATTCGGTTAATCTCCTAGATAATGTTAATCAAAAATACATATTAATATCCAACCTAACATGTCACTAATAGTGACAATGGAATGTGCATGTCAATGGCTAAGCTAATTGACCTTATATGTTGTTCATTGAGATGATTAACACATAGCTCACTAAGCTAACCAAGCTGACAAACCATTGGTTTTGTCAGTGAAATAACATGCCTTTAATACGCACAACTAAAGGTACATGATGTTACACCATTAAATCATCATGACATGCCTTTAACAGTAGTAACAAAGTGTGCAAGTTCTGGATTGGGAAAACCAAACTAATATACCTATGATAATCATAATGGACCGTACATGTTTGTTGTGATCAAACCTTCAAGTTTTCCCTTGCTTCTATACAAAATTAAGCATTCCATGCAACTCTCAAAGTAACTTTGATACATATACAAATTAAGTTTGTATTTGCATGTTTGATTTGTGTTAAACTGTTTCCTCTTTAAAGGTCACAGGATTCGATCCAATGGAAATTAAGGTATGTACACATCCATAGATTAAATAGTTAAAGCATTGAATGGAGGGCATCCCTTGTCTCACAAACAAGGGGGTATCATATGTCAACTTCGCAGCTACCTGCATTATAACTCAATATTAAATAATATTCTTATTTTTTCAATTAATACGAATGCTTCTAATATTTAATATATCATTAAGGAGATTATCCCTTGACTAATTAGTGAAGTATTTAATATTGGATGAGAGAGTTGGAAGGCTGAAATTTTGGCTACCACGGGTTAAGTTTGGTGTTTGTATTATGTCAATGCAAAATTAGATTTCACACCTATCCAGGAATCAATCAAAATCATTTACACATACCAATCAAAGGCATTCAATAGATGGTTAAAGAAGTGGTTGGTAGGAGTTCACTGTCATATCTATCTAAGGGTTTACAAACTAGAGAAAGAAGGGCATGTTTTTGGTTTATGGGCTAACATTTGAAAGATTGCTACGAGGAGAGGAGTTGGTGGGATTCCTTATTATGAAAAGGCCCTGAACCTCTTCGTTTATTTCTTAAGGTAGGCTTGAAATAAGTGATTATAGATATATGATACATATAATATGAAAACCACTCACAACACAACAATATTGAACATTTGCATGAGACATAACTTAATTTATTTTCAATACATTTTTTATTTAAAAAAGGCAAGATATGCTACCATGATGTAATACAATGATTCACCAATATTGGGCACCAAACAAATGACTTGGCCCACATATGTTATGTACGATGACAATCATCCACTATAAGCTATGATTATTAGCCACTCTGACACCCCTCATTTATGGTCACTCATTGAACATGCTCATGAAATTTGAGATCATTGGACATGGTTAACATGCTTTGGTTAACAGAGTCTAGTATGGTGTGAGGGGCTTGCCTACAATGCAAGCTTTCTAACACCCTTTATAACAACATTGCTTCACAAAAGGCATTTGACATTGATTCATAATTTTTCCTTTGTATATGAGAAAGAAACTAAATGTTACTTCTCCCTTATCCAAGATAATTCTCTTGATTACAAATTGAACAATGTATCATGACATTGCATTTCTCTCTTTGTGTGAACTTGCTCAATTAGCATCTAGATACCTTGAGAGACAAAACTCAATGTATGTATTGTATTTGGTATTGTGTCAATTATTCAATTTTTATGTCCTAATATTGTGTTAATGGCCTTCCAATGCATGGTCAGTCTTGAATTAAAATTTTGACATGGAAAATCCTAATTTTACAATTTTGGCAATCATAGGCACAATGTTGGGACAATGTGTATCGATCTTGGTGGGAAATGGGGCAAACAGAGTTTTGATTGATGCACAATTGGTGGAGTGTAGAGGCATTCATAGATTGATATATATCCTGAACAACGTGGGTGAGAGAGGATTCCCATGCTTCACCTCAGTTGTCTTCTTGATTGTTGGTTCGATATGTTGAGGTTATGGTTGATGGGACAAATGTTGAGGATATGGTTGATGGTTTGATATTGAAGTCAAAATCCTTCCTTGACCATTTATCCATATTAGCCTCCTGCTGCAGCAGGTTACTCATCTTTCATGATTGACATTTTTACATGCCAAATATGTCATTCTTTGCATGCTGCAATGTTCCATATTTGCTACAGAAGCCAAAGAAAGATGCCAGGAGAATGTGCCAGTTCAAGTGCCACTGTTGTGTTCCAATTTTGGTGTACTAGTCCATTTTTGAATAATTTTCGGTTAAAGGGAGGTCCAAACAGTTTAATCTTGGTCTCCTTAGGTTTCAATTTCCTGTTTTATAATATAGAGAATTAACATCTGTCCAAACAACTTAATCTTGGCAGATTCCTAGATAGGTAGAGAAGCAAGGGTGCTCAACATCTTAATCTGAGCCCCTGGATGAAATAAGTGTAGATGTAGATAGGAGGACAAAAAAGGAAAAAGTTGAAAAGCTGGGTCTACAAGTCTAAGTGCACCCAAACCAAAAAGAAGAGAAAATGATAGGTAAGTAGGCTGGGTAGGTAGTTTTGAGGTTGCAGAATGTTGATTTGTGATCAATTTCATGTTTTTAAGTGTCATATCTGTTCAGGTCACAATTATCAGGAAGTGGCCATTTGAAGGACTCAAGCGAGGCATGTCTAACTTCCCCTTCTTCCTCCTTCCCCAAATCATTCACTAACTTCCCAAAGAGGTCAAGATCTGCTTGATACCTCTCAGTTTCATCATTTTCATATCAATTGCCTTGGTAAAGATCTGCTTTGCCCAAGGAATATTCATACTCCCGTTATAAATCATTTTTCCCCTTAATAGCCTTAGATTCACATACTTACAACTTTCTTATCACCTGTCATATTAACTATTAACTTTTACTATATAGCTCCCTATCTATTTCCCCTTCCCCTACTAAAAACTATGTTAATAACTCCCCTATATACTTATCCCCTCCCCTTGGTTGAAAAATAACCATAAGTATCCCTTGGGAATTACTAATTTTGCCTGAAACTTAGTAAGAACCCTCATGTTGTTGATAAAAACCCTTCCAAATGCATTGAGACTCACTCCTATGCATAAAAAGCCCTGTTTCCGCCCTTATCCTAAAGTCATGCATGAAAATATTTTACCCCGCGCACATTCAACCCCAAAAACCCACATTTCCTAAATTTTTCTACCCCCGCCGAATTAAAAATTAAAATTAATTAGCGCGCGGGCCCCCTCCTTATCCGTCCGCCACGTCGTCTTATCCGCCAGCCGTCCGATTACCAGAGCCCGAGATCTGCGGTGGGCGGGTCTTTTTGTGCCCCGACATGCCGAAGGTTAGCGCCTGAGACATCGGCGGTTTTTCCATCATACTCCCACCACGTGTCGCCCTCCCGGCTATGGCGAAGCCCCCCCTGCCAATACCGCCTAGGCGCAAAAGCGGTGTGCCACAAACCAGAAACCGCCCTCCCCTTGCGTGATGTAAGCACCATGTCACCTGCCACATCACCACCATCTCACCCCTTCCTACCTGCGTCGGCCTGCCACCATACTGCCACATCACCCTGCTGACGTCATCACCATACAAGAGGGTCCCACTGCTGATGTCATCCGTCGTACTGCTGATGTCAGCAGCTGAAAAAAATCGCGCAAGTGCAAAATTGAAGCTTCGGAAGCGTAGAATGAAATTCTGAGGCAGTTTTCGATGCTCGATTAGTGCTAATCACGCATCGCTACGGGAAATGGGCCAAATTGGGGAATCTTTTGATTCCTCAGCCGTTTTTGCGCCGAAAAGGGCAGAAAGGGTCCGATTTTGCAGTTTTTAGCATATCAGCATAAAGAGAGAGGCCTAATTCAGGCATTAAAGAGTATCAGAGCAAATGCAAAGCCAAAATTCATGTCAAAGAGTATTAGGATGCGGAAAAGTGTATCAGTGGGGATCTTCTCAGTGCTTGAAGCAGATAAAGCATTAAAGAACCCCCCAGCAAAGTCAACAAAACAATAGATGCCATTAAAGAGCTCTCAAATCACACTTATTGCACATCAAACTCACATAAGATCAGTGGACCAAAGCTCAAAGAATAGTTATTGCAAAAGCACTGCACCAAGTCACGAAGGACACTACATTAACTCTTTTTGATCCAGCTGCTTCTGGCGCATCTCAATAGATATTTTATTTGCATTTAATTTCAGCACAAGTTTAGGTTTAAAAGCTTTTCCTGCAGACATGTTTAGGTCAGCTGTAATAAATACTTTTGGATATTTTACCTATAAAGACAACCCTGAACAATGTAAAGAGCGTTGGTTTTTGTTGGTTGGATGTTTTTCTTAAGCAGAGACTCGCATTGTATATCTGATAATTTCTATAATCAAAGACTGCTTACGAGCTTGGAGAATGAATTGTTTACTGTGTTTAATGGTTGAAGAGTGACTGTGGAATTCTTGTGCTGGTACATGACCCAATAAGTGCTTCTTACCTCTGTTTTCCATTCATAAATCATTATCTAAACAACAGAAAGAAAGATTAGCTTAGA
>APFE030487812.1:112555-131230 GCA_000404065.3 Pinus taeda
GTTATGGTTGATGGGACAAATGTTGAGGATATGGTTGATGGTTTGATATTGAAGTCAAAATCCTTCCTTGACCATTTATCCATATTAGCCTCCTGCTGCAGCAGGTTACTCATATTTCATGATTGACATTTTTACATGCCAAATATGTCATTCTTTGCATGCTGCAATGTTCCATATTTGCTACAGAAGCCAAAGAAAGATGCCAGGAGAATGCGCCAGTTCAAGTGCCACTGCTGTGTTCCAATTTTGATGTACTAGTCCATTTTTGAAGAATTTTCGGTTAAAGGGAGGTCCAAATAGTTTAATATTGGTCTCCATAGGTTTCAATTTCCTATTTTAGAATATAGAGAATTAACATCTGTCCAAATAGCTTAATCTTGGCAGATTCCTAGATAGGTAGAGAAGCAAGGGTGCTCAACAACTTAATCTGAGCCCCTGGATGAAATAAGTGTAGATGTAGATAGGAGGACAGAAAAAGAAAAAGTTGAAAAGCTGGGTCTGCAAGTCTAAGTGCACCGAAACCAAAAAGAAGATAAAATGCTAGGTAAGTAGGCTATGTAGGTAGTTTTGAGGTTGCAGAATGTTGATTTGTGATCAATTTCATGTTTTCAAGTGTCATATCTATTCAGGTCACAATTATCAGGAAGTGGCCATTTGAAGGACTCAAGCGAGGCATGTCTAACTCCCCCTTCTTCCTCCTTCCCCAAATCATTCACTAACTTCCCAAAGAGTTCAAGATCTGCTTGATATCTCTCAGTTTCATCATTTTCATATCAATTGCCTTGGTAAAGATCTTCTTTGCTCAAGGAATATTCATACTCCCGTTATAAATCATTTTTCCCCTTAATAGCCTAAGATTCACATACTTAGCGCTTTCTTATCACCTGTCATATTAACTATTAACTTTTACTATATAGCTCCCTATGTATTTCCCCCTTCCCCTACTAAAAACTATGTTAATAACTCCCCTATATACTTATCCCCTCCCCTTGGTTGAAAAATAACCATAAGTATCCCTTGGGAATTACTAAGTTTACCTGAAACTTAGTAAGAACCCTCATGTTGTTGATAAAAACCCCTTCCAAATGCATTGAAACTCACTCCTATGCATAGAAACCCTCTTTCCACCCTTATCCTAAAGTCATGCATGAAAATATTTTACCCCGCGCACATTCAACCCCAAAAAACCCACTTTTCCTAAAGTTTTCTACCCCCGTCGAATTTAAAATTAAAATTAATTGGCCGGTGGGCCCCCTTCTTATCCGTCCGGCACCTCGTCTTATCTGCCAGCCGTCTCATCACTAGAGCCCAAGATCTGCGGTGGGCAGGTCTTTTTGTGCCCCGACATGCCGAAGGTTAGCGCCCGGGAGATCGACGGTTTTGCCGTCGTACTCTCGCCACGTGTCGCCCTCCCAGCTGTGGCAGAGCCCCCCCTGCCAATACCGCCTAGGCGCAAAAGCGGTGCACCACAAATCAGAAACCGCCCTCCCCTTGCGTGACATAAGCACCATGTCACCCGCCAAGTTGCTGCCATCTCACCCCTTCCTGCTTGCGTCGGCCTGCCGCCGTACTGCCACGACATCACCCCGTCGTACTGCCACATCACCCTGCTGACGTCATCATGCTAACATCATCACCATACAAGAGGGTCCCACTGCTGACGTCATCTTCCGTACCGCTGACGTCAGCAGCTGAAAAAATGCGCAAGTGCAAAATTGAGGCTTCAGAGGCCCAGAATAAAATTCTAAGGCATTTTTCGATGAAAATGGGCCAAATTGGGGAATCTTTGGGGAATATTTTGATTCCTCATCCATTTTTGCGCCGAAAAAAGTAGAAAAGGCCCGATTTTTCAGTTTTAAGTGTATCAGCAGAAAGAGAGATGTCCCGGTTCAAGTATCAAAATGTATTAGAGCAAAAGCGAAGCCAAAATTAAAGTCAAAGAGTATCAGGATGCGGAAAAGTGTATCAGAAAAGATCTGTCAATGGCCCAAAGCAGGAGAACATTAAAGAACCCTCCAACAAAGTCAACAAAATAGTAAAGGCCATGAATGATAATGTGGAAAAGAAATCTAAAGCTTTCAACTCACTAGCATAAAATAGTTCATGGGGCCGAATCAAAATTTCAAGGGACATGTCAAGGATCTCTGGTAAAATGGGGTTAGTAGCCAAAGGATACCTTTGAAATAATTTAAGGAGAGTAGGGAATATTTAGAGGAGGCCAACTCAAGAACCATAAGCAAGAAAAGGGGGGAAGTATCTAACAAATATGGTTAGAGTAGGCATCAAAATCCCCATCCTTGAATGAAATGGTGGTTTACACAGGGATTATGAGAGAATATGGGATGGAGGGTAGATTGGCATGGTCAGAAAATGAGAGAAGGGTTTTATCTACTAAAGGAATATGGGATGGAGGTGATGTCTAAGTTTAGGGAGGCCTTTAGCATTTTTGACAAGGATGGAGGTGGATGTATCACAATAAAGGAGCTTTGGACAATAATGCATTCTTTGGGTCCAACCCCCAAAGTATATTGGAAGTGGTCCAAATGTTTTATATTCAATTATCTAGTGCCAAATACAATAAACCACAAAAGAGTAGTTCTAATCTAACTGTAAATGGAAAATATTAAATACACCATTCCAAATTGATTTTACTCTAGAGAATCAAAGAAATAGATGATTCTAGTCATCCATCGCCTCCATACAAAGTAAACAACAACCAGGCCCACTCTATCCTTTACGACACAAATTGTCCCATGCCAAGATGAAGCCGGAAAGATTTTGTCAAAATGTCAACATCTTACTCCTCTATCAAAATGGAGTGTAGCAACATCATCTGCCTCTAGACACAGTCTCGTAAATGGTGATATTGGATATCTATATGCTTGGATTGATCATGAAATATAAGATTCTTAGAGAGATTGATGCAACTCTGATTATCACAATTGGATCCATCATCTGACCAAATAGTACAGCAAGTATCTTTCTCATCCATATCACCTCACATGTTTCCTGACTTGTAGCCATGTATTATGCTTCTATCTAGCTAAGCACCATAAATCTTTGCTTCCTGTCGTACCAAAAAACAAATACAAACCCAACACTAAAAATTACACTTGATGCACTCTTTCATTCTTATGGACTTCATGCCCAACCTACATCTATGAAGCCACACAACTTCACTCCCTCTGCTTGTCTATACCATAGCCCAAACTGGGTAGTGCCTGTGAGGTACCGGAAAACATGCTTAGTTGCCTTCGAAAATAGTTTGGTTGACCTAACCATAGCGTGTCTTAGCTCGTTCACTACATATCACATATCTGGTCATGCGTTCACATGATGCATGAGTGGACCCACTAGTTGTCGATAAATGGTAGCATCCACTTCACTTGAAGTGGCATCCTCCTTCCTCTAGTTGTTCGTTAGAGGTGTTTTCATGGGTTTAAAACTCTCCATGCAGAATATCTGTAGTATCTCATTTTCATACTTGCCTTGAGAGACAAATAATTACCCATCACCTTGTCATACTTCCAACCCAAGAAAGTAGTGCATGAGACCCATGTCCTTCATTTAAAATTCCCTTGCAAGGTCCTCCTTGCAAGATATGATCAACGTCTCATCATACAGTGCTCACTTGAGTTTGCACACATAAGGCTCTTGATCAAATGTCTCAAAACCTTTTTGTTAATCTATGTACACCTCCTCCTTAATAACCCCATTCAGAAATGTTGTTTTTACACCCATCTGGTGGATATTCCACCCCATCTGTTTAGTGAGACGAAGAATTGATCTAATGGATGAGTACCTAACTACAAGAGAAAATGTCTCCTCATAGTCAATTCCCTCAACTTGAGAGTACCCCTTGGCCACAAATCTGGCATTATACTTCCCTATTCTTTTGTTTGTTGTCTGCTTCACCTTGAAGATCCATCTCAACCCCACTATTGATTTATATCTTGTTCTTGGGATCTTTTCCCAAACACAGTTCTTTGCAATGGATTCATATTCCTCCACCATTGCATCAACCCATACAGGTTTCTCTATTTCTTCCTCAAAATAGGATGGCTCAATCTCTATAAGCTCAGTCATAAGAGCCATGTCGCTAGTGTGCCTCTCAGGTGACCTCCTTTGCTTATGCAAATTTGAAGGATATCCCACATTCTCCCTCGCATCCTACGCAATTCTATCAACTTCCTTAGTTATTTTTCTACCTTCTCTGGAGGTTTTGCTTTAGAGAATCTTTCCACTCTCTGCTCCACAATTTTTGGTTGCTCTACAACTTCTTGAGGTTCCCCTTTTTGAGCTAAAATCTCATCTTTTGGTGGCATCTAAAGCTCTCTCTCAAGAGAGCACCACATAGATTTCTCCTCATCAAAATTTACATCCCTTCACATAACTATCATTATGAGTGATGGCAAGTACACATGTTAGTTGTGGGGAGTTTTTGTGTAACCCACAAATACCCCGAATTTTGTTGTTGACTAAAGCTTCTTCCTTGATTCTTTGGAGACATGGCAGTAAACAGAGGCTCCAAAAATCTTGAAGTGAGACACATCCGGCTTTCTTCCTGAGAAAGCCTCCTCTGATGTAATATCATGCCAAGAATCCGATGAGAACTTTAGTTCTGCAAACAAACTGTTGTATTGCATGCCTCAACCCACAAATGTAGAGGTAGGCCTTGGTCATGCAACATCACCCTTGTTGCTCCCAAAATGCTATGGATATTTCTCTCAACCACCCCAGTCTGATTTGGGTGGTGGGGTGTTGTCAACTCTCGTCGAATTCCTTCTTTCGCACATAAATTTTTAAATTCATTCAACACATACTCACCTCCATTATTGCTCCAGAGAGCCTTCACCTTCTTGTTGGTTTCTTTCTCAAACAGTGCCTTGAATTCTATGAACTTGGAGAATGTCCCATATTTCTTCCGCATGAAGAGATCCAACACTTATGTGAGAAGTCATCAATAGAAAGGACAAAATATTTGTGTCGGGCAATGGAGGCTATAAAGAAAGGTCCACAGACATCAAAGTGGATCTTTTCTTGGACTGCATGCGCTTTGCTGTCCCGATCATGAAATTCGGATTTTATGTACTTCCCCAAGGTACATCCTTTGCATACATCCTGCTGCTCAAGTGCTCCTTTAGAGAGGCTAGTGGATATTTTTTTTATACTATTCGAGGTGCCATGATGCAAATGGCCAAGGCTTATGTGCTAAACTTCACCTACATCATGGCCCTGCACTTTCTCTTCCTTAGTTTTTAATGCAACACGATCTTCCATGTCTAACCTATATAGATTCTTCACACAAACCTCGATCTTCTTCACCTGTCTCGTGGCTATGTGTCTCATGAATTTTTTTCCTTTTTTGAAGATCACGTCATAACCACGGTCTTCCAAAACTGCAATACAGATGAGATTTTTCTTTAGGCCTACAACAAACATGACATCCTTGAGCTTGAGAGGGGAGCCTGACTCCCTTTGAAAGTTGACTGTACTAATACTGGTCATGTTGCACCTTCCATCGTCCCCTAGATTGATGTACATATGGAGATCTTTCTCCTCCAAGTCACTAAAAAGTCTCAACATCTATCATGTGGAACAATGCACCTGAGTCCTAGTACCACACACTCCCCATCACTATGTTGGACATGCATATGATAAGGGTAAAGTCAAGGTTGAAGTATGTATCTAAGGCTTCACCCACTACTCCTCCTAAGGTCTTCTCACTTTCCTCTTTCTGTGGGAACTTCATGGCATAGTTCTCGTATTCGTGACAATGGAAGGATTTAATTTTTGACAAATCTTTCTTCTTTCTCCCTTTGTTGGATTCTGGTTTGGTTTGAGATTTCTTTCCCCTTTCCCTTCTTTACCTTTCCAACCAATGCAAATTTTTCTTCATCCTTGCCCTTGGATGAGGTCCCATCTCTAGTATTCTACCTTATTTCCTCTTGTACCAAATTGTACCATAAGTGTTCCCAATTCGGTAGTTTCTCCCTCCCGTTCACTTAATCTTTATAGGTATGCCAACTCTTGGGAAGGCCCAGAAGGGATATTCTTACCAAGTCATCCTTTGAAAGAGTAACACCAACTCCTGCAAGCTCATCATGAACTTGTGTGAACCTCCTCATATATTGCAAGGTAAAGTCATTCTTCTACATTTTGATATTTCAAATTTTATCCTTGAGCACCAACTTTTTGTGGTCACTACTATTCTAGAACAGATTTGTGAGTTCCTACCACATTCCATAAGGATTTTCTTTCCCATGGATATTGTTGACAATGTGGTCTCATACTCCCTCCAACATTATTATCCACACCTTGGCTACAAATTTCTTCGACTGAGCAAGGTTTTGGGCATCAGATTCTGCTGGTTTTGTAACATCTCTCTTGATGTATTCTAGAAATCCATTATCATTGAATACCTCCTCCATGTGATCCTTGTAGTCAATGAAATTAGAGTTGCCTTCCAAGGAATACTCTAGCCTCATCCCATTGAAGGTCATATTTTTAGTTCCTAAGAGATCTTGCTACACTGAGAAACAAATTCGAACATCCTGAGAAACAAATTTTAAATTCATGCTCTAATGTGAATCGTGCTATGATACGATGTAGAAATTATGGTGTAGATTTGTAACTCATCATGAAGTTTTTTCAAAATCATAAGACACAGACCTACTCTACTACTCTACGAAAGTTAATTCACAATTTAGAACAAAAAATTCAGACATGCAATAAGAAATAAAATACATGAACACAATATTTTTCATGGGGAAAGCAATCTTCTAATAACGCCAATGCCTTATTGCATCAATCTTATGAATATAGATGTATTACAATTGATTTAATCACATGTGCACAACCCGTAAGTGAATAACCTTTCCCTCTGCTCACTAAGAAACTCAAACCCAAACTTTGTCAATTTCTACCTCTCCTTGAGCCCCTATTCCCTTGTGCAATTCCTTGAGAAATTAGGCCCCTATTATTTAGGTTTTTTCCAAAATCGATTGCACAATTCCTAAGGTTGATCATGTGACTGCATGCAACACTTGTACGCTCAAGACTAGTCTACAACTAATATTAAACTACCTTGGAATCTCCACCATAGCTGGGGAACTCGAATTGTTTGCATGCACTAGCAATTTTAGGATGATTTATCACTTAACTAGATGATCATTGCATTTGACTGAAGTCTCACTGCACAACTAGCCTTTCGCTAGTTCCTCCAACAGTTAGACCTAGTTTAATTGAAAACAACTTGAGATAACTGACTTTCGCTGCTACAAATTAGAAATCACACATGCTTAACTGAACACTAACTCCTCCAACTCGAATTGATTGAGTAAAATGGGTGACACAAACCATGTCATACAAGCTAATTGCATCCAAGTTGTCTGCTGATTTGGAAATTCACATTTTCTCAATTTAATCAAGGCAAAATCAAATTGAGAATTTCTTGCCACATTTTTCAACAATCCTTCATGTGAATCTAATCCATGTTGCCAATCTAGCACAACAACCTACTAATAACAACAACTAATGTATATAAGTAGAGTTCAAAATAAATAAAACGGTAAAAAAACACATATTAAAACGCGATCGATGGAGACCCCGAAAAGTACTCCAACTATGTTACCACCCATTAACGTTCTTCGAAAGTGCCTCCATCGCTACTCTCACGACGCACACCTCTGTTTTCAGCCTCCATTTCCCTAAATACCATTAGTTGTCATCAACCTTGATCACTCTACTTCCCGATGAAACCATCAATAGCATAAAGACGAACCTCTAATCCTTTACCATTTTTAGTAGCGCATCATATTGAAAATTTTAAGACAAAAGATCTATTTTGTCTTAAAAATTTGTCGTAAAATTCCCCTCCATGTAGTAGTCTAGAATGCAATGACATACTTTAGGAAATTGGGTCACTAAATTATTGCCTAAGGTAAAATAAGGTTTTAATATGTAAAAACCTATCCTACATGGTGCATTTTGATCAACCTAGTAATACATGACTAGGTGATCATTTTTTGGGTGATAACAGATTGTTTCCCAACATAAGAGAATGAGGAGCACAACGTATGACAGAAATATGTTGTAGCTTCACATTCACAAAACACCGAAGGGAAGTCATAAGGGGAGAGAGAGAGATCACTCAAGTAATAGGAAGGAGTGAAGTTGGAGGGGGTGAAACCTACCTTTGAGATAAAAGTTTCCTTTATTGATGAGTACAAGATCTCAATAAGGTGGGGCAGATATAACCATACCTACGAGATAACTGAGTGCAAATGATAATGGTGTGCCTAACGATCTAGGTCTGAGGTACATAGTACATGATACATGATATGCTGGCATCAATGGGGCAAAAAATGATATAATGAGATAATGATCCCCATATACATAATTTCCTCGAATATAGTGAGCAGGATTGATATAATTAAGTATGTTGATTTGAGGACATGAGACATAATTCCCCCACGTTATTCTGGTCAAGGGGGGGGGGATCACAACCAAAGAAGCCCTGATGAATAGGAGAGGTATTTAAATATCTCAATGGACCATTTTAAATAGAGGTTCATGTTGTGAGTTATGCAATTGGCAGAAACAAAGCCATTCAAATAAAAATAACTTATTCTGAGGCTAGATCATAATTTTCTGACATCTAGGTATGTGAGGGGCTACCTAAAGGGACATCCCCTCATGAGGTCTAGAACATCTCACACACAGCTAAGAAACTCTAGGAAAATCTACTAGATCACTAAACCACCAAGTGTATGTTTCTTGATCATGCGATAATGAGTTGAATTTGAGCATGCGAGAAGAAACCAATTAAAATGGAAATAATGATTCACTTTGCTTGATTAGAGGCACCAAGAAAGGATGAAAGATGAAACCAAGGTACACCATCCTCTAGACTACTCTCCTGGAATAAATGTGTTGATGTTAACAAAAGCAGGCCCACCAGAGTTTAGGCAATTATGAATCATTAACAAAGGAAAAGGGATCATAGTATTATGGCTAATAATGACTAACACTAGTGATGATAATTATAAGATATGGGGACTCATGGAGTTATGATTTACCTTGTCAGAGCATAACATGCAAGGTTGACCTCGTAGTCACTGACACAATTCCATAAGGGATGGTCAATTACTCAGACGGAGGATTTTCAAAGGCACATTAGGATAGATGGAGGTTAAATATAAGAAAAATGGGATGAATGTGACACATAGATGGATAATATATTGTAATAGGACTCAATGGGACTTTGAACAGACTCCATAGATGTAGGGGTGACTAATCTCTAATTCTTTGAAGAAAGGTGACTATATGATGCTTCCACATGGGAAAGGCTTGCAGTGTGCCATAATAGAATGAGTAAATAGTGATTACTTGTGACAGCAACTCATAATTCTAAAATTTCAAAGGAAAAGTGTTATGAGAGTACATGTGACTCATATTAAGAGATTTGATTTAATGCACCAAAGTGAGACCTCATGGAGAAAATGGCTTTGTGGCGAAGTTTCAAATTACGAGAAACATGGAGACGCATTGTAGAGATCAGTGAGAGAATTCCAACAGTGCTAACAGTTTGTCAAACCAAGCTACCATTTACTCCTAATGGCCAAAAAAAACTAGAGTTTTTCCTATAAAAGGGCTTCTTGCCCCCAATTCCAATTCATTTGTACATTGATTTGTTGGAGAATTTAGAGAAGAGTAAGAGGTACTAAATCTTGGTGAGCTCATAGCAGAGTCGTTGGATTTCGAATCTATGACTTAGTAGGTGCCCTTACTTGTCTAGAAATGGCCTTAATGCCTCTTGGAAGGATGGTTTCTCATGAAGAATTAAGGAAAGAAGGTTGTCCATTTAATTTATGAAAAAGAGACATTATGTATGGAAAAGATACAAGTGAAAAGATGTTTATTTTTAGAATAGACAATATCTCCTATATCTCTCTCATCCCAATCCCAAAATCAATAAGGAATATCATTTAAATTTAATGCCTCGAGCTACATTTTTAAGACATAATTAGGATTGTTAAGGAAATTACCCAAAAGGTAACACAATTCTTATTATTCTTAGACCTATGCATTAGGGATTTCTCTAACATCCACTTTAAAAAGCATCTTTCCATGTGCTCAATATTCTCAATAAAAATAACATACTTTGTGGTGTCGATGAGTAATTTCTATTAAGTTTCTGCTTTTATGGATCTTGGGAAATTCATAAACATAAAATTCTTAGACTAAATAAGAAGCGATCGATTTGTAATATTCTTTTTTTTGTTGATATGGTTAAAGTGGACTGAATCTACCCATGGTATTTACCATGTTAGTTTCCCATGGCATTGACCCATGGTATTTGCCTTCGTTTTTCGAGTGAAAACAATAAAATAAAGTCTCTAGAGATTCAATGAAGCATATAAAATGGGATAAGAGCCTAACAATGTAATCATCGAGAGTTATTTATCTATTTTTCGTTTGTTGAGAGCTTGTCAAGGCAAGTTCTAGTTGATCCCAAGGACGAAAACCCCATGGGAGTAATTTCTCTGGTGGATCCATAGAGGATCTAAGATTGTGCTTCAGCATCTTTAATTTCTCTGTTGATGGGAAGCCATACATGCCAAGCCATGAGCCTTAGTAGTGCTTTTGTGGGCATGTAATTTTGTTTATGTTTATTTACATAAATAAGATGCTGCATTCTCAGATATTTATTGTGTTTAGTGTTTTTACTGCAAGAATTTTATTAGAACACCTACAATGTACCAGAACTGATTAAAATTTTGATGATTGGGAAATTACAGTGGTATCAGGGCTATGCATCGCACCAGCTTGAGGGTTTTATTGGAAAATTATAAATTATTTGCAGGGTTATTTGGAGGTTTCATGCAGGGAACTTTGGTGGAATTTATGCTGACCCTATCAAACATTTCCATCTTCGATGGAATTTCATATCATCCTAGTTGGTTCTATTTTTTCGTTAATTGGAAAGAGAATTTTTTGCATTATTTTGAGAGTTATTATTTTATTGCAAACAAAAGAGAAAACATTACTTTTCCAAATTTTTAGATTGGACCTGGGTCTGCTTTACCATATATATCCATTCAAGTTTACGGGGTCGAGATCGAACTCCTATCAAATTTGAGGGTCTCTTTGCAAGGTTGTGAGATTTGTTGTAGGAAGTACTACCATCTTGACTATAATCTGATTATAGGTCTATAGGAATCCAATGGAAGAGTTCATCTCCTTCTAATGGATCAAACACCAAGGGTTCAAAGGCTAAATTCTGAGCACAAGTATCATATCGGATTATGAATATATTTTTGTAATCTATATTGGAAAGAGGCTGGATCATTTAAATCTCAGGAGGAGACCCTGCCTTTCGATGCCATTTTCAACTTTCTCATAGATCTAAAGTGTCTCCTTGAAATAATTGTGGATTGATTTCATTGGAGGTAAAAGAGGTCAAATTGCAAAGGTTGGAAGGTTGAGTTTCTAAACTTGATCCCAAGGAAGAATATAAATTGTTTAATCAAGCTCATCCTAGGATTGAGGTTGAAACCATAGTCAAACTTGGAGATTGATCACTTGGAGGCCATATTTCTTTTCCAAAGACTGGGGGTTTCGATGGTCCTTGCTCCACGCATTTTCCAGAATTCTTTCTCTTGTAGTGCTTTCTTCTCAAAGATGTACGAAAAGAACCCACTTAAGACTGTGGATGATAAACATTATCAATAATATAAATGGCTGCTAAAAATTGTAGATCTGCAACAAATGATAGAAACAAAACCTACAAAAGTCCTAATCTATGCCACAATCATAGTTAAACAACAAAAAGAAATAGTAATAACTCAAATAATCCAATGGAAACTATATATACAAAGAATAGATTTTATTATAACACCTGTGAAAGGAACAAATAAATGTTACCTATCCCCCTCTATGGGATGGGTTCTTGGCTATCCTCAAATGTCTTCATCTTCTTTAGAGTCTCTCTCATCAATAATGTGAAAACCCAACAAATAAAATGTTTGAGCTTAATGGGAACTCAAATGGCAGAGAAATGGAGTGCATCAATGAAAATAATCAAAGTTACAGTAGTGAGTGCAACAATGAAAATAGTCAAAAGTGAATAATGAATGGAAAACCCTTCTATTTATAACAAAATATTGAGTTATCCTCGAATAATGAGCATTAATAAAATATTATTAACCCCATTCTTGGAATAACCACTTGGAATATTTTATTTGGTTAGGAGGGAAAAAATATTTAGAGTTTTATTTAGAAATAATAAATAAATAAATGATTTATTTATCATCTCAACAAATTGGTTAAGGAATAATAAAGAAATAATGATTTATTTAATTTTTCCCAAGGGATTTTTCAAATTTGACAAGGAATAATAATTGAACAATGGTTTAGTTAATTATTCCTAGAAGGAAATCAAATAAACAATGATTTATTTAATTATTCTGCATGAGTTTCATTATAAATTACTTAACAAAGGTGGTTTATTAAGTAATTTTTCAGTGAAAGAAATTTTACTATTGTAAAATTCGCTTTACATGGTGTAGTTCGATCCATCTAGTAAATTAGGCTAGATGATCAATATTTTGGTGATAATATGTTTCCCCCCAACGTACAAGTGTTAGGCGGAAAACATATGACCGAACTGTGTTGTAAAGACATAATCACTAGACAACAAAGTGGAGTGAGAGAGAGAGAGAGAGACCAATACAATTGAAGCAGGAGGATAGGGACAGAGGGGGCATACATATACCCACCGAGACCTCAATGAGGTGGGGGAGGCATACATATACCCACCGAGATAACTTAGTACAAAAATAATGGTGTGCTGAAAAACATCAAACTGTGCAATGAAGTACATGCTGAATGGTACATGACATGTTGGCATAACTGAGTCATAAAATAATATAATGTGTCCCATATATATAATGCACCTGGAAAAATATGAGCCAGGATTGAATATAATATGAACTGACTACATGAGATATAATGACCCTTCCCTTAGAAAATGGGTTGGAGGGAGGGTAGAACAACTGAAGAAGCGATATTGAACAAGGAAGGGATCTACAAAACTAAATGGATCATCTGAAGGAGATGTGCATGCTATGAACACTCTGATTGGTAAGAACTGAACCCATTATATTTGCGAAACTGCATCTAAGGTTGTAGCATAATCGGAATGCATCTGAGCATGTGGGAGGCTACCTGAAGGGCCACCTCGTCATGAGGACTCAAACATCTCACACACACCTAGGAATGACTGGTACAATCTGTTGCATCACTAGACCATCAAGTGTATGGATCACGAACATGAAACAACTGAGTCAAAGGGCAATAATGAGTCGCTCTACTCGATCCAAAGTACCTAACAGGAATGGAAGTTGGAACCAAGATGCATCACCCTCTAGGTCATTCTTATGGAATAAATGAGCTGATGTCGACAGAATAAGGCCCACGATAGGTGAGGCAATGAGGATCCTCAACTAAGGTATGAGGGAAAATAGTAATGCGACTGATGGACTGAAACTAGGTATAATGAAAAATGAGGGATTGAGGGACAAATGGATGACTTCCCTTGTTAGAGCATAAAGTGCATGGTTGACCTGGCAGCAACTGACTCAACTCTGGATGGGATGCAGACAATATGACTGGAGGCCAAAATGGGCAAGACAGGATGAACGATATGAAAATATGGATGGAATACTGTGATATGATATAATGGGATATGAAACAAACTTCATGGATGCAAGGGTGACTCATCACGAATGCTCTGAACAAGGGTGACTCAATGACGCTGCCACACAGAATAGGCCCGGTGGGGATGTTGGCATTATGATACATATGTTGTACTTGATGGAAACCCACTCTTCTCAGATGATAAATTATAGTGCAGCAAAGTTCACGCACTTTCATGAAGATAAAAGTTTATTTCATGTAGAGAAAAGTTCACGCACTTTTATGTGGAGAAAAGTTTATTTCATGCAACAAGTTCACGCACTTTTATGCGGAGAAAAGTTTATTTCATGTGGAGAAAGCGTTCACGCACTTTTATGCGGAGAAAAATTTCTTTCATGTAGAAAAAAAAAAATCACGCACTTTTATGTGGAGAAAAAGTTTATTTCATGTGGAGAAAATTTCACACACTTTTATGTGGAAAAAAAGTTTATTTCATGTGGAAAAAATTTCACGCACTTTTATGTGGAGAAAAAGTTTATTTCATGTGGAGAAAAGTTCATGCACTTTCATAGTTGGTTCATGGTATTGGTGCGACATTTTTTTGATCCTATGGTTTTGGTCTGTGGTATTGCATCCAAAAGTGTTGATCCCAAGTATTGGGTTCATGGTATTGTGTTTTATGGTTTTGGGCCGTGGTATTGTGAAAGGCCTAAGACTATAAAAGGGGAAGGAGATCATTTGGCAAAGCATCATCTGAATTGTTATTGAATATATAATAAAGTGCTAGATCTGGAATATTGTGATTGGGTTATGGTGCAGATCTAGATCTGAATAAAGAAGGAACATGAGCGCAAGGAGAAGGATAAGTTCTATTGATGGGTCTTAATCTTTAAGATTGAATGATAGTATTTTTTGTTCTGGGTTTAGACTTGGTGTGTGGTTACAGTTACTGTGATTTGGATACAGCTGTCAGAGAAGTGTCTACTTGATTCAATGCTAATTGGTGAAAAGGAGATTGTTTGATGCATAAATTATTGATGATTGATTGATGTTCATGGATCTAGTCTGAATTTTTTTTATGAAACGTGGTCCCTGGAAGAAAGAGAAGGTTGTAGCCTTCTGTAGGCCAGCACCTATGTACTAGTATCTTGGCTAGTGCAAGAGCTAAGTGGGTTGTAGCTCCCTTCCAAGAGAGTCTGGAAAACGAGCGAGGGTTGTAGCTCTCTGCAGGTTGCAGCTTGCGTACTGGTAAAGGACTGCACCAGTACAATTGTAAAAATAAGTTTCTAATTGAAAGAAGATAGATACATATTGCAGCAGGTGGTTTTCACCCATATTGGGTTTCCACCTTATATCATAGTGTTCATGTTTGTGGCTTATGTGTGATGATCTGTTCTATTTTACTGCACCTATTTACTGTTAATATGGTTGATAATGTTCTAATGCACTCATTAAGGATCAACTCACTGAATCATAAGAAGTTGTGGAAGTAGCATATATGAATCTGAATATGGAAATGAAAAATTTTTATTGATGTGATAATACTGATTCAGCCCCCCCTCTCAGTATTATTTCCAACAATTGGTATGAGAGCAAGTCCTTCAGAAGAAGCTTGATCGCTTGAAGGAAGATCATTCATCACGAGCAACTACGAGAGGGAAGCATCAATCAGGCCACCGATTTTTGATGGGACAAACTTCGTATATTGGAAGGTAAGAGTTACTGCCTATCTTCAATCTCTTGGTACTGAAGTCTGGGATATCTTAGATATAGGGTATACTTTTCCATCAGCAACTCCTACAAATCCGGTTGAGAAGAAGAAATATGAAACAAATGCAAAGGCGGTTAATACTCTTCTAGGATGTCTATCTCAATCAGAATTCGTGAAGGTTATGCAGTTTAAATCTGCAAAGGAAATATGGGACAAGATTGTTTTGAGCTATGAAGGAGATGATCAGGTAAAATGAGCAAAACTTCAAACCCTCAGGATTCAGTATGAAAATCTCAAAATGTATAATGATGAAAGTGTGGCTAATTATTTTCTTCCGGTAGATGAGATTGTTAATTGTATGAAAAACTTGGGTGAAGAAATAAAATAGGCTGTTGTGGTTGAAAAAGTTCTAAGATCTTTGTCCTCTAGCTTTGAATCTAAAGATTCTGCTATAGAAGAAAAGGAGAATCTACAAAACCTTAAAATGTCTCAGCTGCAGGGAATTCTAACTGCTTATGAAATGAGGAAAGGAGGTCCGTCAGACAGGAGAGTAGCTATCTTCAAGGCTTCAGGCAAAGGAGAGTACTATGAGTCAGGACACGTGTCAGAAGAAGAAGAAGAATCAAATTTTGTCAGAAATATTCAATGGGGTACTGGAAGATTCAGAGGTAAGTTACCCTTCAAATGTTTTTTCTTGTGGAAGAGTAGGTCACTATGCTGCCAAATGTCCTCATAAGGATAAGATTGACAAGGGGAAGGAACCTGTGAGATGGAACAAGAAACATAATGCAAATAAGAAAAGCTATTACACTCATGAAGGTAGTGATGGACTATCAAATAGCGATGAAGATGAACGTGGTAATCACTATAAACTTTTAATGGCCTTTGAAGATGATGATTACATGGATGCTATAGATGTGGATGGCTTTTATGAAGAGATTTCTAGACTCAAAACATGTTTAGAAGAAAGGAATGTGATCATTGATACTCTGCAATGTCAACTTGATGAAAAGGAAAAATATCTTGAGAAGTTCGAATGTTAAATTGTTGACCTTAGAAAAGAAATTGAGAAAACAAAGGCCCTTAATCTCAAATTTATTAAAGGATCTGAAACTTTGGATGAGATTATCAATGTGCAGCATTCCCCTCTAATCAAGACATGTCTGGGGTATAATGGAGAAGCATCTCAAGCTTCCACCTCCAAAAGTTATCCTGATGCAGCAAGAAGGAGTGAGCAAAGGCCTAATAGAAATCATCAGGTAAATCAAGGACAATCTTACTCAAGAACAAACAAAGACTATTAAGAAAATTTGGGGCATGCTACCTTAAGGACAAACATAAGCTACAACCAGCCATAGGTAAAATCTTCACAATTTTCTTCAAGAATGGATGCCAGTAGAAACTACAATCGGTTGGATGATAATCGTAGGAATTTATTCAATGGCCAATGTTTCTCTTGCCATAACCTTGGTCACAAAGCAGCTCAATGTGTTGCCTATAAGACAATCATTACTAGAGAAGCTCAAAAACAAAGAAGTATGCCTGCAATCACAAAGAGGACCTATAACAACTTTTCCGCCCTTGAAAATGAAATTGAATGTTCCATTTGTAATAATTTTGGTCATGAAGATTCTGAATGCAGGAGCAAGTTTTGGAAGACAACTCAGAGGGAACAAACCTCAAGTGCCAAAACATGGAGAATGAAGGAACCGCAACCAGAAAGATGTGGGATAGCTTTATATGCAGAAGGATAGGAAAATTAATGGTACATCGACAACGGATGTTCGAAGCATATGACAGGTGATGAAGAAAAACTTGAATCATATACTGCTTTAGAAAATGGAAAGAAAGTTTCTTTTGGAAATGATACCTCTGCAGCCATAAAAGGAAAAGGCATTGTTCAGTTGAAAGAAAAGTTCAAAGCTGGAAATGTTTTGTATGTTGATGGCTTGAAGCATAATCTATTGAGTGTCAGTCGGATGTGCGATAATGGAACTGAGGTAATATTCCGATCACATGGGTGTAGTGTTCGTGATCTTGATACAGGAAGAACAATAATCAAAGGCAGAAGAACTCCAAATAATCTATACATATTTGAAGAAGGAGAACAACAATGTTATTTGAGCAAGAATGATGAACACTGGTTATGGCACCAGAGGTCGGGGCATCTAAGCTTTTCACAAATAAGGAAAGAATGCAAATACCAGGCTGTTCGTGGTCTTCCAGATATCAAAATTCCAGACAACACCATATGCAAATAATGTCAGTTTCAAAAGCAAACCAGAACTAACCTCCCTGAGAAGGAAGGATCAGTCAGCAGGCCTCTTGAGCTAGTCCATACAGATGTATGTGGTCTATTTAGGACAAGGTCTCCTCGAGGAGAAGAATACTTTATATTATTCATTGACGATTTCTCCAGGATGGTTTGGTTAGGAATTATGAAGCACAAGGACGAAGCATTCAAAAATTCCAATCTTTCAACGCCTTGGTTGAAAATGGATCAGATTACAAAATTAAGTGCCTCAGGTCCGACAGAGGTGGGGAGTTTACCTCAAATGAATTTTTTGATTTTTGTGAAGAACATGGAATAAGAAGGGAATTCTCTACAGCTAGGACTCCTCAGCAAAATGGATTGGTGGAAAGGATGAACATAACAGTCCAACAAATGGCTCGAGCTATGCTTGATGAGTCTGGAACTCCCGCAACCTTCTGGGGTGAAGCTGCATATGCTGCGGTTGTTATTCTCAACAAAACAAATGTCCGAGTGAACAGCACTCAAACTCTGCATGAGCTCTGGTATGGTGAGACTCCTTCGGTAAATCATTTCAAAATTCTTGGGAGCAAATGCTATATTAAGAATACTGATGAACAGCTTGGCAAACTTGAACCCAGAGCAGATGAAGGTATTCTCCTTGGGTATTCTCCCTACAACAAAGCAAATAAGTGTTATAATAAAAGACTTGGAGAATTGTTGACAACATTGATGTAGTGGTTGATGAAAAAGGATACATCCCTAGGCAAGTAAATGATGAAAATATCGAAGAGGATGAAGACTACTCTCCAAATCAGACAGATGATGAAGAAGAGACCCATGAAGAAGAAAACCATGAGGAGCCAGAGGAACAAATAAGGATAGAAGAAAAGACTCCTTCTAGATATGTTCAAAATAATCATCCAGAATCACAAATTTTGGGGCAAAAGGAGGCAAGTGTTCAAACAAGAAGAACAATTGCAGAAGCCTCAAGCTATTCGGCATTGCTTTC
>APFE030487813.1:9032-59661 GCA_000404065.3 Pinus taeda
AGATAGATGTGTTATCAACAGGATTTGTTCAGGACGAGATGTTGGTTCATGAATACAACGTAATTTATGAACCTACATGAAGATAGACAAGCAATAGCCAAGTCTATTAATGAATTACAGTTTCAAAATCAAGATGAGATAGAAATGGTCAAGTTGAACACATAGATGAGGCTTTGGTGTCAATAATAATAATATAAATGGAATTTCCATGATCAAGACATGTACGAGGACTATGATGACTAATACAAGAAGTATCCATTATGATAATTATGAAATTTAACGATGTACTTAGATGTCGAAATGATTATTGACAAGTGATTGACACCTTGATGAAAACATACTAACGATGTTTCATGATATCATGGTAGGAAGATAATGATGAACATATGGTTCTTATAGTGATAAGATATCTATACGATAACAACGATATGCATAGGAATTATGACGTATATTGCCATTTTCATTTACTACCTGATGATAAGTATTTAATGTTCAATACTCATGATGGATATGATATGTATAATGTGGCATAGGAATTATGAGGTTATAATATGAGGATTATTGACATGTGGTTCATTTATGTTAACGCATGATATGTCTTGATATATTAATGTAATGGTATAACTAAAGCATGCGATAGTTCCATGCCATGCGTAAGCATGCAGTTCCTTGCAAGAGTTGGCACGTGGATTATTCCTATCATACTATGATGGTATGGTTAATGCATTGGATGCATGTTGAGCTGTGATGATTCACAGGACTTCACAAATAGGCCAAGAGGGCCGGTTTATTTGATGATCTTGTGCGAGCCCATACGCACGAGGGAGAATAAGAAACACCATATGGGCTGGGAACAAAACTCAATCAACACTACATATGCCAGTGGTTCCTTTGTCTTGTGTATAGCTCTTGAAGAGCTATGAGACCATCTTGAGAAGGCTAAGTGCCTGAGGTTCCAGGCTTGGTGCCTGATGATTCCAGGCTTGGTGCCTGATGTTCCAGGCTAGGTGCCTGTTGGGATGCCGAAGTCTGGAAGGGATGTAAAGGATTTTGATGCCTGGGGCTGTGCGACTTAGTAGTTGTGGAGGGAGTGGGCCAGCCTGCGAGATGCCTGAGGTCATTGAGTACCGGACTGGATGCCTGCCTTGGGGCAGATGAGGTCACCGGATGCCTGCCTTGGGGCAGATGAGGTCTGAGTCAGGCGCGAGCCTTGGACTAGGATACAAACTGGGTTAGGCTTATGCCTGGTGCCGAAAGTGGAAAAAGGACACAGGTTCCTTGAGATTTCCCAGAGTGTTGGGGACTTTCGATGCCTGCTGGTTATACTAGTTCAGGAGAGGGTGTTGGCAACATGAAGAAAATAATAATACAAAAATAATCATTAATAATAAAAACTTAACTTCGGACGAAGTTCCTTAAATGGGGAGTATGTAATATCCCTCCCTTTAATAATAATTGATAAATTTATAAAATAATAATTAATTATTAATATAAATAATAAATAATACAAATTTACAATAAATAATAAGAATAATAATATAAATAATAAAAATATAAATCATAAAATGATATTTAAAATATATACAAGAATAAATAAAAATAATAAAAATGTATAACTACACTAAAAGCTCTAAATAAGAATAAATAGTAATAAAACAAAGAAAGCAATAAAAAGAATCAATAAAGCTAAAAATCAAAAGAAAAGTAAAAAAATCAAGAAAGCTAAAAATCAAGTTGCATGTAGACACATGGAGTGTGTGCATGTGGTTCCCCATCTAATGTTGTTCTATTTAATAGATGGTGAGGAAGAGGGGAGGCATTCTTGCATCCATCATTCCGAGATTTTATCTGTCATTCTCTTGGGAGAATGGTATACTAAGACTTAGGAGCACTGGCAGTAGTCGTTGATTGAGGGCTCGGGGGTGGCCAGTTGTAGCAGAATCCTGCACAATTGAGCCTACGGTTGGGAGGAGAGTCGTCCCAAAATTCTTGTGATCACTTGGCATACTGCAATTACAGGTAGTATAGGTAATTTCATTTGTAAGTATTTGTTTTCCATTAAGAAATTAATTTTAGTTTTACTTTGTGTTGTTACATCAATCTCATGTTCAAGCCTCCATGATGGACTATTCCAAAGGTCAAAATATTGATCACCGCTCTGCTAATTGACTATGCACATTCTCTCATCTATTATGGCTTCCCTGCTTAACATAACAACAATTTCCACTGTATAGGGCTCCTTGAAAGTGACAAAAACAACATGAGCCTCCTCTCCAATTCAACACTTTTAACTGTTCCAAAGTGGGGGGGAATTTATGACAATCTCTTTTGTTGCATTTAGAGGTAAATTCATCACTTTCACGATGTAATTCTGTATGATCTCAGTGTGGGGCATTTCTTCCCTTAAAATTCTTTTCCTTACCCTTTATGCAAACCCATGGCTAACGAGCTTACCACCCTCAAGTATTACTTCTCCCTGTATGGTGCAAATTCTAGTAAGTGAGTGATGACATCTTGGAGAGCACTGATGACCATACTTCTCTTTTTTCATTTTAATTAATTAATTATTTTTTTTTTTATTTGTTTGATTATGTTGCAAAAACTTACTATAGAACCACAATCTTTGTCTCCCTTTTATGCATTTCTCTACATAGTTTGGCTATACACAAATTCTTATATTATTTATTTATGAAAAATAGCATGTCTTTCATAGTTCCTCTGAGTGGTGTTGCATTTCTAGATCTGCTTTTAAGTCAGGAATGTAAATTTGGGTTTCTTTTAATCAATCATTTCTTTAGAAAATTTAACAAGCACTCTTTATTTTTCCTTCATCGTTGATATAGGAAGTTAGGATTGATACATTCAATTGTTCACTCATAGGTCCTCAATTTATTCAATGACATACTTTGAGGATTATATATCTTGTCAAATTCATTTATATAGCAAATTCCTCTATCATACTTCATGTGTTTATTCTCTTCATATTTTTTATTTCTTCTGAACCATTCTTGAGTTTTCTCTCCCCCTAAAATAGTGTTGCTATGAGTTAGAACAATTTCTTTGATGCTTCCATGAGCAGTTCCCTTTGAGACCATGTTAACTTCAACTCATTGTAGTCACAAGTTGCTCCTTTATCTTCCTCTTCCATACTTTAGTATATTTCCTTCCGTTGTCTTCATTTTCTTTTAACTCAATTTTTGGTTGCTTGGGGCTGCTTCCATATTTTGTTTAGAGTTCTTTAGGGTATATGGTAGCTTGAAATATTTGGATTTGTGGCCAAATTTATCACATAAATAACATCTTATGTGGTCAAGAAATCTAGCAAATATCATGTGTCTTCCTTTGCTCATATTCCTCCTTACTTACATTCTGCATTCAATAACTTCATGTCCAAATCCATTACACAAATGACAATAACCATAGAAATTATGTGTACCTAGTGAATAATTGTCTTTTGTGTTTGTTTTCTTGAGGAAGCCTTCTTATTTGTTGCATCTTCTACTGATTAGTTTCGATTTTCTTTCTCTTACATTCTGCTACAACATGTCTAGTTTCATGACAAGAAAAACATGTGACATTTTTCACAAGAGCAAAGAATCTCCTTTGAGATCTTTTGAATTTGCTTAGTTTATCTTCAGGAGAAAATGACCATTTTCTATGAACCCTTTGAGCTCTTGATGTTGTTTCTTGTTTTTATATGCTTCTTTACAACCCATGCTCCTACTAGTTTCTTCTTTTGTAGGTATTCTTAGGGTTGCTTCATTAACCTTTATGGTTGCTGCTGAAAATAGCAATAAGAAATGATAAAAATCGAAGTGCTAAAAATAGCACTGCTATAAATAGCAGTTTGGGTACCAGTGCTGGATTGAGCAACAAGGAATGAAAAATGGAAGTGCTAAAAATAGCATTCTATTTGTAGCAGTTCAAGATGGATTCCTATTTTAGCCAGTCCCTAGACTAAAAATAGGAAGTAATATTTGAATTTTAACTTAACAGTTGTTTGAAAATAAATTAATTAATTCACCATGAGTTAATTAGTTGTGAAAAATCAAACATGAAGTCTATGTGAGGACATGCAACAGTTTCTCTATTCATTGAGGAATTTATCCATAAGTTAAAGAGATAAGGATGAGTTCTAATTTGAGTAGTAATTAGTTGGCTCAGTTAACTAAGTCAAGTCCAATTATAATTGATTTAAACAATTTGTTTAAATTAAGTAATTTCAGTTAGTTAATGCATGCCTATATATAACTGCTGCACTTTAGATAACTGGAGATTCTCTCCTGAATAACTCATGCATGTCAGTTCAGACAGAGACCCAATTGAGATCAAAGAAGGGACAATGTACTATCAGTTGGATGATTTTTTTCCTATAAAGGAAGCTCATCCATGGAGAAGGATTTATCTCCTTCAGGATTGTGCAGTTAGATCAGAGGTTAGTGAGTGTGTGAAGAGGCCAATTCACACATGTGGCTTCACTTGACCCCAATAAAAATTGTGCAAAGAAATAGGAGACTTGGAGGGCAGAGGAGAAGGTTTGAGAGAGGCCTTTGACTGTCTAAGAGCAGCACATGGATTACAGAGAGAGCAGGATAGCTTTTGAGCTGATTCTTTTTGTAATCCAGACTATATTTCCACTTGTATGATAATACATAGTTGGGGTTTTAGGCTGAGGCTTTCCTCGGGTTATTTCTTCTGTGTTATGTGTGATTTCTTCTCATTCTCAATTATATATGTTCTTGGTTGATACTACTCATATGTGATTAAGCTTCCACAAAGTGTTGTAGAAGTAGATATTGTATTGTGTTTTAGTATATTGCATAATCTATTGATCTACAGTGGGAAATTCTACATGGTATCGGAGCAAAGGTGATCAAGGAAGAACAATATACAAGAAGGGAGAAGTTTGAAGTTTTTGATTCCTGAATATAGAAATCGAGTTCTTATCACATCTCTATTTCACCTATGGCATTCAATGGTTTAAGACTCAAATATGCCCTTGATGGCAGTTCAAATTATATAGCCTGGAAGGATCGCATGGAAGCAGTACTAGAGGACAATGGTCTAAAGGAATTCATTGATCAATAAGTCCTCAAGCCGATTGGTGCTGCTGAATTGGTTGAATGGAAGAAATGTGTGGCTAGAGCAAGGAGAATCCTTCTGGAGGGAGTTCGAGATCACATAGTCTCGAGTCTCCATGGGAAGGAGGCACTGTTTTCAATGTGGAAAACGTTGAAATATCTATATCGAAATAGTAGTGATCAGAGGAAGTCAGCACTGAAAGACAAGCTTCAGAAGATCAAGTGTGAAAAGGGCGACATGATTGCTACGTATCTGAACAAGCTCACCACATGCATGGATGAGCTTGGAAGTGTAGGGATCGTGACAGTTGATGATGACATGGTGAGTCTTGCACTCCTTGGTCTTCCTACGAGTTGGCATAGCTACCAAGACTCATTTAATGAAAGAGAGAAATTTCCAGATTGGGAACAACTTTTGTCGAATTTGAAGCAGGAGGAGATAAGAAAAATCACCAGAGATGGTTCTTCATCCATGGAGGATGAATAAAATTGTGCCTTAGCGAGTAAGGCGAAGAAGGGGAAGGAGAAGGTTTCTCATTCTGAATCTAGTTCTTCCCATGGTGGGAAGAAGTTTGACAAATCGAAAATGCGATGCTTTCATTGTCACGAGGTGGGCCATTTTGCTACAAATTTTCCACTAAGGAAATCCAAGAAGGGATCTGTGGAAGGATCAGAAGGTGAGGCACTGGCCTCATAGTTTGAGTTGGATTTCACACTATTTGCATGCATGGTTTCATCCATGGTGGGAAGTGGTTGGTTTCTTAACAGTTGTGCTTCTTTCCACATGATCGGAAACAATAGTTTGCTTAGTACATTGGAGGAGAAAGATCTCCAAATACTCATAGAGATGGGTAATGATGAAAAGTATAGTGTCTCAAGTGTAGGCACGATTATTTTTCAGAGGGAGCATGGAGCTCACCTTACCTTGACCGATGTCAAGTATGTACCAGGACTGAAGAGAAACTTGGTGTCGATTGCGATGCTGGAAGACAGAGGCTATAATGTAGTCTTGAGTAAGGGAAAGGTTTCCCTTATACACATCATCACTACACAAGTGAAGAAAATCGGTTCACGGGTCAAGAATCTGTATGATCTTGAGATTCAAGATGCATACAAAGCCTTGAGGAGCAAGGCAACTGATGGAGACTTGGTGGTTGACAGGGAGAGTACATTACCTCTCAACATGCAGTGCTAGAAGAAGTCTCAGATGATTATAGAGGAGCCACAATTGGTGAAGTAGCTTCAGGAGGTTGTGGAGCAGTCACAACTGGGGAAGCCAAGAGGAGACAGAGTGGAGACATCCAATCATTTAGAGACCTCCAGTAGGGGGAAACTTCGAGCTAGGTGGGTAGGAGGTGGGGCGATGTGGAGTGATTGTCCCAAGGAGGAGGGGCAGGATCCTTGAGGTACCCAACCTCTTTGATTTGACTTTGCTATAGGAACCCCGATGAGGAGTAGTAAGACTGACTGATTAGGTAGAGATAGATGCGGATGGAGTGGCAGAGAGAGCTATAGTGCAAGAGTCCCAGGACTGTGTAGAGCTAGCAATCTGCAGCAATGCGAGAGGCACAAAAGTGTTGCACCAGTGCAGGATGGCACAGAGAGGTGTGCAACCGTGCGAGATGCATGGAGTGTTGTAGCAGATCAGAGGTCAGAGAGGGAGCACTTGTCAACAGAAGGTAGAGCTTCAGCATCAGAGTATGTATCTAGCCCAACAGAGAGGTCAGTGGGGAGTTTATTTTGTTCCGAGAGTTGCTGGAGCAACCACACTAGGTAGAAGTGTTGCATGCAGAACATTCCAAAGGTATAGGATCGAGTTTGAGTTGAAGCCTTTCTTGTTGAGAGGGAGTGTTGAAAATAGCAACAAGAAATGCTAAAAACAGAAGTGCTAAAAATAGCACTGCTATAAATAGAAGTTTGGGTACCAGTGCTAGATTGAGAAATAGGGAATGAAAAATGGAAGTGCTAAAAATAACATTCTATTTTTAGCAGTTTGGGATGGATTCCTATTTCAGTCAGTCCTTGGACTAAAAATAGGAAATAAAATTCGAATTTGAACTTAATAGCTATTTGAAAATAAATTAATTAATTCACAACGAGTTAATTAGTTGTGAAAAATCAAACATGAAGTCTATGTGAGGACATGCAACAATTTCTCTATTAATTGAGGAATTTATCCATCAGTTAAAGAGATAAGGATGAGTTCTAATTTGAGTAGTAATTAGTTGGCTCAGTTAACAGAGTCAAGTCCAGTTATAATTGATTTAAATAGTTTGTTTAAATTAAGTAAGTTCAGTTAGTTAATGCATGCTTGCATAAAACTACTGCACTTTATATAATTGCATATTCTCTCATGAATAACTCATGCATGTCAGTTCAGACAGAGACCCAGTTGAGATCAAAGAAGGGACAGTGTACTATCGGTTGGATGAATTTTTTTCCTATACAGGAAGCGCATCCATGTGAAGGATTTATCTTCTTCAGGACTACGCAATTAGATCAGAGGTTAGTGAGTGTGTGAAGAGGTCAATTCACACATGTGGCTTCACTGGACCCCAAGAAAAATTTCGCAAAGAAATAGGAGGCTTGGAGGGAAAAGGAGAAGGTTTGAGAGAGGCCTTTGACTATCTATGAGCAGCAGAGGGATTGTAGAGAGAGCAAGATAGCTTGTGAGCTAATTCTTTTTGTAATCCAGACTATATTTCCACTTTTATGATAATACATAGTTAGGGTTTTAGGCTGAGGCTTTCCCCGGGATATTTCTTCTGTGTTATGTGTGATTTTTTCTCATTCTATGTTATATCTATTCTTGGTTGATACTGCACATATGTGATTAAGCTTCTGCAAAGTGTTGTAGAAGTAGATCTTGTATTGTGTTTTAGTATATTGCATAATCTGTTGATCTACAGTGGGAAATTCTACATGGTATCGAAGCAAATGTGATCAAGAAAGAATAGTATACAAGAAGGGAAAAGTTATCAAGTTCTTATCACATCTCTATTTCACCTATGGCATTCAATAGTTTAAGACTCGAATATGCCCTTGATGGCAGTTCACATTATATAGCCTGGAAGGATCGCATGGAAGCAGTACCAGAGGATAACGGTTTAAAAGACTTCATTGATCAAGAAGTCCTCAAGCCGACTGGTGCTGCTGAATTGGCTGAATGGAAGAAATGTGTGGCTAGCGCAAGGAGAATCCTTCTGGAGGGAGTTCGATATCACATAGTCTCGAGTCTCCATGGGAAGGAGACACCATTTTCAATGTGGAAAACATTGAAAGATCTATATCAGAATAACAATGATAATAGGAATTTGGCACTAAAAGACAAGCTTCGGAAGATCAAGTGTGAAAAGGGTGACACGATCTCTACGTATCTGAACAAGCTCACCACATGCAGGGATGAGATTGGAAGTGTAGGGATCATGATAGCTGATGATGACATGGTGAGTCTTGGACTCCTTGGTCTTCCTAAGAGCTGGCATAGTTACCAGGACTTGGTTAATGGAAGAGAGAAACTGCCTGATTGGGAACGACTTTGGTCGAATTTGATGTGTGAGGAGATAATAAGAAGCACCAGAGATGGTTCTTCATCCATGGAGGATGAAGAAAAATGTGCCTTAGCGAGTAAGGCGAAGAAGGGGAAGGAGAAGGTTTCTCATTCCGAATCCAGTTCTTCCCATGGTGGGAAGAAGTTTGACAAATCGAAATTGCGATGCTTTCATTATCATGAGGTGGGCCATTTTGCTACAAATTGTACACTGAGGAAATCCAAGAAGGGATCCATGGAAGGATCGTGGGGTGAGTCATTGGGCTCACAGTTCGAGTTGGATTTCACACTATTCGCATGCATGGTTTCATCCATGGTGGGAAGTGGTTGGTTTCTTGACAGTGGTGCTTCTTTCTACATGACCGACGACAAGATTTTGTTTAGTACATTGGAGGAGAAAGATATCCAGATACTCATAGTGATGGGTAATGATGAAAATTATAGTGTCTTAGGTGTAAGCACAGTTATTTTTCAGAGGGAGCATAGAGCTCGCCTTACCTTGACCGATGTCATGTATGTACCAGGACTGAAGAGAAACTTGGTGTCGATCACGATGCTGGAAGACAAAGGCTATGATGTAGTCTTCAGTAAGGGAAAGGTTTTCCTTAGACACATCATCACTAGACAGGTGAAGCAGATCGGTTCACTAGTCAAGAACCTGTATGCTCGTGAGGTTCAAGATGCATACAAAGCCTTGAGGAGCAAGGCAACTGATGGAGACTTGGTGGTTGAGAGAGAGAGTAAATTACCTCTCAACATGCATCACCGGAAGAAGTCTCAGACGATTGTGGAGGAGCCACAATTGGTGAAGCAGCTTCAGGAGGTTGTGGAGCAGCCACAACTGGGGAAGCCAAGAGGAGATAGAGTGGAGGCATCCACTCATGCAGAGACCTCCAGTAGGGGGAAACTTCAAGCCAGGTGGGCAGAGGGATCACATGCAACCATACCTCCAGGTAGGAGGTGGGGCGATGTGGAGTGATCGTCCCAAGGAGGAGGGGCAGGATCCTTGAGGTACCCAACCTCTTTGATTTGACTTTGCTATAGGAACCCCGATGAGGAGTAGCAAGACTGACTGATTAGGTAGAGACAAATGCGGATGGAGTGGCAGATAGAGCTACAGTGTAGAAGTCCCAGGACCGTGTAGAGCTAGCATGCTGCAGCAATGCGAGAGGCACATGAGTGTTGCACTAGTGTAGGATGGCACAGAGAGGTGTGCAACGGTGCGAGATGCATGGAGTGTTGCAACAGCTCAGAGGTCAGAGAGGGTGCACTTGTCAGCAATGGGTAGAGCTTCAGCATCAGAGTATGTTTCTTGCCCAACAGAGAGGTCAGTGGGGATTTTTTTTTGTTCCGAGAGCTGTTGGAGCAACCACACTTGGTAGAAGTGTTTCATGCAGAACATTACAAAGGTACAGGATCAGTTTTGAGTTGAAGCCTTTCTTGTTGAGAGGGAGTGTTGAAAATAACAACAAGAAATGCTAAAAAGAGAAGTGCTAAAAATAGCACTGCTATAAATAGCAGTTTGGGTACTAATGCTGGATTGAGCAACAAGGAATGAAAAATGGAAGTGCTAAAAATAGCATTCTATTTTTAGCAGTTTAGGATGGATTCCTATTTTAGTCAGTCCCTAGACTAAAAATAGGAAGTAAAATTCGAATTTGAATTTAACAGTTGTTTGAAAATAAATTAATTAATTCACCATGAGTTAATTAGTTGTGAAAAATCAAACCTGAAGTCTATGGAGGACATGCAACAATTTCTCTATTAATTGAGGAATTTATCCATCAGTTAAAGAGATAAGGATGAGTTCTAATTTGAGTAGTAATTAGTTGGCTCAGTTAACTGAGTCAAGTCCAGTTATAATTGATTTAAATAGTTTGTTTAAATTAAGTAAGTTTGGTTAGTTAATGCATGCTTGCATATAACTACTGCACTTCAGATAACTAAAGATTCTCTCATGAATAACTCATGCATGTCAGTTAAGACAAAGACCCAGTTGAGATCAACTAAGGGAAAATATACTATTAGTTGGATGAATTCTTTTCCTATAAAGGAAGTTCACCCATGGAGAAGGATTTATCTCCTTCAGGACTGCGTAGTTAGATCAGAGGTTAGTGAGTGTGTGAAGAGGGCAATTCACACATGTGGCTTCACTTGACCCCGAGAAAAATTGCGCAAAGAAATAGGAGGCTTGGAGGGAAGAGGAGAAGGTTTGAGAGAGGCCTTTGACTGTCTATGAGCAACAAAGGGATTGCAGAGAGAGCAGGATAGCTTGTGAGCTGATTCTTTTTGTAATCTAGACTATATTTCCACTTGTATGATAATACAGAGTCGGGGTTTTAGGATGAGGTTTTCCCCAGGTTATTTCTTCTGTTTTATGTGTGATTGCTTCTGATTCTAAGTTATATCTGTTCTTGGTTGATACTGCTCAAATGTGATTAAGATTTCGCAAAGTGTTGTAGAAATAGATCTTGTATTTTGTTTTAGTATATTGCATAATTTGTTGATCTACAATGGGAAATTCTACAGTTGCCTTTGATCTACTACACTTTTCTGATTTCTTCATGGAGACAACCTCCTCTTCTAGCTACTTACACAACCTGTTCTTTTCATCTAACTCTCTTCTTACTGAAATAATCTCAGGCTCTAATCTTTGACATTTCACCTCTTTCTCCTTTAGCTGACTATTCATCATCCCTTCTATTCTCCTTTCCTCTTCAAGTTGTGTCTTTAGATTAACAATTTCTTCCTTGTACTTATGCTCCTTCTTATCACATATCTCCATAAGTTTCTTCACAGCCTTGTTTCCATTCTTCATTCTATCTACTTCAACTAAGGTTGAGTCAAGCATAGGTTGATGTTTAGTTAAATTTTCATTTGTATTTCCCATTATAGTAAAGTACACTCACACTAGTAGATATCTCATTTGACTAGATGCTTTCCTTTTGAGAACGCTTTTTCATATTCTTCTCTTTTTTTGTACTACTACCAGTAGTATCTCCTTCATGCATGATCCCATATTTCTTTTGCAGATATTAAGTCTATAATAGTATCAAGATCTTTATTGTGAATGTTATTATAGATTGCACATTTTTCTTGAGCATTCCACTATTTTTCTTGCACAGAAGGGGAGTCTTTACAATATCCTTCACATACTAGCTTCCATACATCAGGTCAATAAGCTATCGATTCTTCTTTATCATATCTCTCCATTCACAAAATTTTGTTACACTAAGCACAGGTACACTTTGATAATCCATTACTCAACTAGATCTACCTTCAAGTGGTTAGGCTTGAACAAAAGGAATCGACTTTGATACTAATTGATGAAAACTTGACTAAATTGAGGATAAACATAGTGAATATGTGAACAACAAGAAATAAGTAATCCAAAACATCACATAAGCACATAACATCAACACATAGGGACAACAAATATAATTGGAAACCCATAAAGAGAGAAAACCATGATTTCTTATTGTTGTGATGCAAAGGCAAGCTCCTACTCCTTTATTACATCTGATTTTATGTAGGCTCCTATAGGAGGTTGTTACCTCAATTTTTTTGCAAGCTACAACATGCAAGGAAGCTCCAACTCCCATAAGTTTTCTACATGCTACAACCCACGGGAGGGTCCTACCTCAACATGCTCCAACCTGTTATTCATCAATCTATAACTTGAAAGGATACTAAAATCCCCTGATACAAACAAGAAACAACGTGTTGGTTACCTGGTCTATAAATCTGCATACTTCCATCTATGTATTTATTTCTTCGCCTCCTCAAATCTACTTCACATCAGCTCTATATATGTGCCAGGTAATTAATGCCAAACCTCTCAATCAACTCTCACATTCTCTAACTCTCTAACCATATAGCTTTGCAACCTCACACATTTTTATAACCAAACATTGATGGTTGTTGGTATTCCAAACATGAATATGAAGTGAAAAGACTTGTCTCTTAGCATTCCATTCATTTGTTTCCCACCTTTTGAGAGTTTGAATATTGAAATAAATAAATGCTTCACAACATATTATTTTTATCCAGATGTAATGATTAGATCAACAAACATAGCAGCCATAGCCTTTGCAACATATATTAGTAATATATCATCAACTATAACACATCCCAACATTACAAGCATAACAACATTCTTCATGAATTTTCCTTTGTCTTTGCCTTGCATATTTTCCTTTTCGTTTTCCCTGCCTCACAACATCTCAACTCAACCATCATATACATATAGAAACATGAGCAAGCCAACATCACCAACTCATCAACATCTCTAGGCTTCACAAGCATAACAAACATCACGGGCATACTTCAAAATCAGAAGCTCAAAAGTCTAATTTACATAGCTTACAACATGCTTTGATATCAAGCATGACAGCCCATACCTTGCATCTGTTACATACTAAACTTTGTGACATTGTTTGTTCTACCTTGCTACTCATAATCATCAAGTATACTTCGCTACTGCTCCTTTGTTGGAAGAATTATCTCACTTGCTATTGAATACACAATTGGCATTGCAACACAATGTACAAATCAACATGCAATGCCTTTGTTCTATTGTTTTTGATCCTTTTCCTTTATTTCCCTTTTGCCAATAATCTCTCAAGATCACAATCTTAATCATTACATAACAAGCATCAAAATATGCAACATAACATAACAAGAATCAAGTATGTCTCTCAATTGTTCCTTCTCACATACTATGACCACACTTATTGTTTCTCCTTTATTGTTCCTTGTTGTTGCTCCTTTGCCTTTGTTGATCATGTTGTTCCTTTCATTTTGTTGCTCTTTTGCCTTATTTTCCTTCTTGTTTCTCCTTCTCCATCAAGTCTCATAAGGTTTCAATTTTTTCTACATTCACCATTGAGTAAATGTGCATGTACGAGGGTAGACTAAATCTACAGGAATTATCTCCCACCTTCTCTAGTATCTCAAAGGACCACATTGTAAATCCTTGATTTTATTACTTGGACACTATAGCCTCTCATTTTTCAACCGCAACTACTATTTTTCTCCCACCTTGAATGCCTTCTCTGTTCTATATTGGTCATGCCTAGCCTTGTATTTTTCCTAAGACTTCTACAACGTCTCTTGTACCTGTAAATGGATTTTTATAATCTTCTTAAAAAAATATGCCCTTAAGGAATCCCCTATAATATCCTCCCTCAATCATCCTTGTTTCCCATATGCAATATCCAAAGGTGAAGGTGGAAAATATCTAAAACAAGTTCCAAATGGGGACTTAATAGTAGAAGTGTGGATTGCTTAGTTATAAGAGTGTTTTGTATATTCCATATTTTTTTCCCAAGACTTTGGATTCTTCTAATTGTAACCCCCCAGAATTTATATCAGTCTTGTTGACTAATTTTATTTATCCATATTTTTGTGGATCAAATATTGTATACCTCTTCAAATTTGTGTCCTCTTTTTCCATAACATATTCCAAAATGCATTGAGAAATATTTTTGCATTATATGAAACGATGCTCCTTAATATCCCAAAGTGCATCCAAATCTATCCTAAAAACAATTTATTTGCTTCTTACCCATTTATGGTCTTTTTAGAGAGCATTAGAACACACATATTATTGAACTTGTCAACTACTACAAATAAATAGTCATGTCCCTTCTTGGTTGTTATTAAACCTCTCATAAAGTCCATGTACATGCTTTTTCAAGGACGAGTGGGTATAGGAAAGAGATGATATAAACCCTATTTCCTATAACTAGGCTTGATGGTAAAACAAAGTGTTGGACGAATTCTTCTTATTGATGTCAATGGACACACCAACTCAAGAACATTGTGGAATAGGTTTCTTGAGGACTTCAAGCCCTTTTGAACAAGTATTTACTTGCCCTCTAAATCCTATTCCTTGAAGAGATATTGAATTTTCAAGTTGGGAATCCATATTCTTCAAGTCGACCTACATGAGCGTACATGAACTCAAGTCAAATCCATTACCAAAAGGTATGCCCCTTCATGAAAGGTTACTTTGTATAAATACAAAATGTGACTCCTCATTCCATACATCCATCTCGACCAAGACAAGGAAGAATTTTTTTTTGGATCTGAAGCAAATAGAAATTCACAACTCATGAGCTAGGGAACTAATAGAGGGAGCTAAAATGTGGTTTTTTGGTGATATTTTCTATGCTTTCAAATTTGTTTTGGATTTTTCATTACACCTTTCTATGCATTGTTTTGGATAATTGTTTAGACTCTTCTATGGTTTGACCAATACCTTAGATTTCAACCCTTTGTGATTAGACTTGAGGCTAAGATAGACTTTATATTTTGGCTCCTTATGGGGACCTATGACAAGGCAGAACATACCTGCAACTTTTGGCATTGTGGAGCCCTCCAGTAGGTAGAATGTTTTTCACAAGTCAAAATATTGTATTGGAGTCAAGCCCCATTTTGGATTTGAAAATAAAGTGGAAAATAAAATTTATTTGAGTAAAAAATGTCATTTTTGTACCAACAAGACCAAGTCGGCCTTGCCTCATTAAGTCAGCCCTGAAGGGGTAATTCAACCTCATGTATGTGTATAAATAGAGACAGTTCTGCTGTGAAATCTGGGGAAAGTAGTTATATAATTTATTACTTGATTTGTCTGCAATTCTTGACATTTTCTTATGAGTTAAATTAGAGCATCAGCATTATTATTTAGTTTTGTTTTATCATCAAGAAAAATTCCAATAGAATATTATAATACAAGAACAAGAACATCAAATGTAGGCTACAAGTTAGGGCCAAAACCTCTCCTAGAGAGGAAAACCTACAAAATCTCTTCTTATAACATTTGTTCAATGAAGACTTCCAAGACCTTGACCTTGACCCAAGACAAAACCTTCCAAGTGATGAGCCAACCAGAACCTCAAGCCAGTGCTTTACAAACTGATGATTGAGAAAACCCTAGTTCCTCCACAGAACTCACACATGAGAGTAGGTAAAGACAAAATTAAACTTCTTTGCTATCCTCCATAGAAATTTTCTCCTCTTCTGACACAAATTTCATTGGATCAAACTTATTTTTTCTTCAGTAGGATCATAGATGAATTTAGTTTGATGTGTGTTTCAAATGAGGTGAGTTTCTCCTTTTTATAGTCTTCCATGAGAGTGAATTAGGCCTCTCTAGGCCGACTTGAAGAGGGTTGTCCGACTCATCATTTGGAGGCTTCTAGACATGACATATTACATTAAATATTTTTCCTTTTTTGTTACAAGGGCTAGACCATCATCACTTTGACTCTTGACATGACAACAAGAACCCTAGATCACATAATGGGCTGCTTTGACGTAGGACCACAAATGATGGGAAACAACCCATTATATATATATATATATATATTATATATATATATTATATATATAATATATATATATATATTATTATTTTTTCTTTTCTTTTATTTTCTTTTTGCCAAGTACATCAATAATTACATCAAGTCTGACTCAAGTACAAATTATTAAAACTGATGCTAATTACATTTCAACACTCTCTCTTAACTAGGGAGGTATTCATAATTGACCACAGGTACAAGGATATACTTCCATTGAAACATTCTCATAATAAGAGTCGGATTGGTAATCCATCCCATAAGCTATCATTTCAACTTTTCCCATTGTGTCTTATCATACCTACAACATTGTCACATATCAAGGCCTTGACTAACAACTCTATCTCTCCACAAGATCAGAGCACAATGCTAGCAATACCAATCATTGCCTAAATAATTTCCTCTCAAGGCACATACCCCATCCAAATATTCATAAGGTATGTCCTTTTAGTACTCTTCATGTCTTGTAATAATACATCCTCAAGGAATTTCCTCTTCGACTACTCTTGCCTATTGGATTCCCTACCACATCCTCAAAGAGTATCAAAAATCAAATGCTTACCCAATCCTCGTTTCTTCATAACATCAAGACAAGAATGATGTGTCTATCTCTCTTTCATGGCCTTCACTAAGACTTACAACTATTACTCTTAGCCTAGTGCATTACACATAAGGTATAGAACCATATTCATCACTCCTTCTCAACCAAGGAGAATATAATCATTCATGTAAAAGGAATATACTCAAGCTCCCTCTTACCAAGGGACTTTCCCAAGCTCCCTCTTAACTAGGGACTTGTTTCCAACAACAACAATCTGCTCTTTGGTGGAGACCATGGTACTATCATATTCGTTTAAGCCTCCTCCTTTTGATTTCATGAACTTCATCTTCTTCATTGTGGAGCCTTCATATTCTAGATTTTCTTCGTAGGGCATCGGCCATCAATCACTTTTCTTCATCGAACCATAGGGTTGAACCAATAGTCATGTCATCCTTCTTTTCATCAGAAAATGATTTTATAGTCCACATCTAGCTATTCTTCATACAACTACCTCTTCCAAGTCATGTTTCTTGTAGGATCTTCCATCCAATTACATGGGTACTAGTTGTAGGTAACGTTCTACAACCTTCTTCTGGTAGCCTTGTTTCAACCCAACCAAATGATTTCAAAAATCAAAATTAACATAAAATCAAAGTTACCTTTTTATGATGGCCCTTTGTCATGACATATGTTATTTTTTAATATCAGCCTCCTTTTGCATACTATATGAATCCATCTCCAAGATATTCATTACCAAGGTTTTCCTTCTTCAACATACATATCTGAGTCTTCATACCTTATTCAGGAAGATATCATATCTAATCCTTCTTGAATTGAATATTCTCCATATGATCGTGAAAAACTTAACAACATGTCATGTATTCACCAAATTCAATTTCCATCAGTCTTTAACGAAACATATCTCATTTAATCATCTAGCCCTGCTCCTCATTTCTAGGATGAGATTCATCGTGTTGCAACTGAACCAACAAGATTTCTTCAGAGGCCTTCTCCAAAAACACTGATATCATCATAGTCATTCTTCCTAAGGTAAAGAACTCATTTTATGTCATCACAAAGGAGGATCCATGAATGATCCTTGCTTGCAACAAAATATTCATATTGACCAGTTGTCGGTTATATCAGTTTCATGAATTACTTCGTATGTTGTCTTTTAACTTTATGAGACATCCATAGTTGAACAATTATAACTATCATAGTTCCCAAGGATCCAAGGGTCCTAGCAGTGCCCTCCTTCCATCATGCTTACCAAAACAAAGGATTTTCCCATCCTCCTTCCTTTAATTCGTGTACCTGCAACATTCATTAACAAGTACCCCCAAGCAAAGTATACAATGACAAAAGCATGATATCAATCTTGTCAATATAAGGTTACCATGAGACTTAAAGGGTGTAATTCTATGGTTTTAAAGTGCCAATCCTAGACCAAGGGTTAGGGTTTCTATGAGGGAACATGATTAGGTTTTCTATATGACTAGGGTTTTACTAGTGTCCACAATTTTAACAAATCCTATACAATCAATCAACCCTACTAAAATTCATGTTGGACCCTTAACAAAAATGTGCCATACATACCTCATGATTACATACCTGTAGTCACGTGCACTTTCAGATGCCATGATTTCTTCATTGGTTTTCCTTCAAGGTGTTCATCAACTCAAGATATCCTTATTTATATTTTCTTGCTCCAACAAACTACAATTCTTTATTTTCATTTATTAGTGAGGCACATATCTTAGAGAGAGAACTACAACGATGAATAATTTACCCAAGAATTTCTTGAAATTTTCAGGATGTCAGTCAAAGAAACTTCTTTTATTATTAGCAACCATATCCTTTTCCCATGATGGAACAAACTTATTTCCTTCACAAAATTGTGACCCTACATACAAAGTCACTAATATGACCTTTCTATTGCCTCTAAATCGTTATCTTCTTCAAAATGAATTTTCACCTTGTAGTTCTATTATTGCACAAGTCCCACTATTACTATATAATTTTCAAAAAAAATGTTGACTTAGAATATTTATTGTTAGAACATAATTGACTGCAAGGAAGAATCCTTGTTTTCACTATGGTACTACTTACTTCCTATAGCTCATATGTTAGGTTAATATGTGACTTCCTCATAGAATTCTTAGGACCATGATTTTAATGTAGACCTATACTCAAAATGCATGCCATAGTATGTTTCGAAATAACATCCCTTTTTCACTGTAGGTTGGTTTACTAAATTTTGTAGACTTGGATTGTTTATATAAGCATGCACAGATCCTCCATACCACAGGTTCTTTGCCACTTCACAAGTCCTTTGATTGGTTAGGCTAGAATCGGAGAGTTGACACTTCTATGTGGATCTATACTATTGTAGGAATTCTTATATCAAAAGTGAAGGAAATCTTACCTTCCTTCTTCTATAACTTCTTGATACTTCAAATCCACAAGTATGCTTTAGAAATGTGATCTTAGTATTTTGGACTTACACTCAAATTGACCTAGTTTCCTTCATGTGAGTTTTGGAAGATATATACACATGTCTAATGAACGGGATAACCAAACCGGCAGGAGTTTTTGTCTCCTTTCCACAAGATGAAAAAAGCCTTTGTTATGCAGCTATGTTCAGGACTTGTACCTTGAATGCACAAAGGAATGGATTGGTTTGCAATGATACATTCCTTTAGAATTTCAACACCTTTGACAATAATTGACTTATGCTAAAAAATGATCCTCTAATGAGTTCATTCTAGGATCAAAGATATTCTTAGGAGAGAAATAATTTTGGCTTTGTTTTGGAGTCTTCATTTTGTACACTTTTTGGATCTCTGATTCTATAATAATGCTACAAAATTCATAGAATATTTTTCTCCTTTCTATAGATATTGTAAATGTCAAAAACTAGCCCTTGGATACCATCCAATGCTAAGAAATAAATATACACACCTATGACATGAAGATGCTTCATAAAAATTTGATCCTTGGATGATCATTGTAGACCTTGAGATTATCTTTAGATCTTTTCTATTACATCAGGAAGTGTGACCTCCTTTGATTAGCTTGATCAACCTTGTGCTTCATAGGAACAAATCTTTTATGTCCTCATTCTTCTGTGGATAGGTTTGAAGTCTTTAATCAAAGATTAGGGCTAATGGGGAAGCCTACAAAGGTTTGATATTATTGCCAATGAAAGCGGTCTTTAGTGGGCTTCTTCTTTACTTAATTAATTCATTGAGAAAAAATTAAGTGCCCTTCAAACAATCTTCGTCTTGTATTGAAGAAAATGGTCTTATCTCTGTAGTTAGGGCTTCATAAATTTCCCAAAAGTCTATCTTAGATGCCTCCACAAATTTAGCTTAGGTTCTTGAGAAGAGATGATGTTAAACTGGCCTTATTTTTTCCCTTTGTTCAAAGCCCTAGCTCTGATACGATGTTGAGAAATCTAGGGAAAACAATTATATAATTTATTACTTGATTTCAGTTAAAATTTGGCAACTCAAGGATGAATTTCTCCTAGAAGGAAAAATATATTTCAGTTTTGTTCGTACCAAGTATAATAAAATTTCATTTCTAATAATTTTTATATTACTTTTCAAAACTAGTAAGTCAGATCTCAATTTGGAAGTGACTTTCCAAAAATAGAAAATCATGTCTAAATGATCAAGGATGATCTTGACGCATGGAATCCACTTTAAAATCAAATCAATCATGATTATACATGTCAAGAATTAATATTTTTATCCTTACTAGTATTATTATTATTATACTATTATTTATAAAATAGTCTAAAGTCATTCACCTTTAATGGATTAATAAAATCAAATTCTTTCATGAAATAAGTAAATGAAATTGAGAGTCTCTTACCTGGAAAATTGAGCCTCTCTCTTGTAATAAAACAATAACTCCACACTTAAGAGAATGTAACTCCCCTTCACTAATTCAATGTATAGAAAAAATGTAACTCACTCTCATTAAATGCACTTGTAACTCTCTCATTCAGTTCGATTTGTAACTCTCACTAAATATTCTCTCATGTCTAAGTGTAACTCTCGATCTCTCTAATTCGAATTGTAACTCCTCAAGACATGTGTACTTCTCTCTCTATTATTGGGATGAGTTACACTTCTCCTTAAGTAACTCGTCCCTCATGGAATTCAATTATCCTATTATTGTCTCAAGGCATGAATTCATTTTGTAACTCCTTTCTCACCTATTTAAGCAAGAAAAAGTGAGAGTTGAGTGTAGCATGTTCATTATGAAGAAGGAGAGTTAGTGTTGAGTGTGTGCAAGAGAAGTGTGAGAGAAAGTTAAGAGTAAGAGAAAGGGAAGAGCTAGAGAAAGTGTGAAGGACAAGATATGATCAAGAGAAGGAAGAGATATTCAAGCAAAAAGCAAGAGCATTTCAACTGCAAGTTGATCATACATTGGTGACTTTACTCTCTCTCTCTCTCTCTCTCTATATATATATATATATATATTATGCTGAACAGTTGAAGAAATATAATAGAAGAATAATCATTTTGGTTTTTCCCTGGTCATTGGACCTAACTCTCAGTTTCTCATATTTGTGTTTGGTTGTCTTCATATGATCCTTAAGTTCATGTTCTATCTACAATTTTTGATCTGAAAAGTTTTGAAGAAGAAATTTTGATTCTTAGTAATTGTAACAACACAGAGCATTAAATTTTTAGCAAAGTACATTCAAATTTATACAAAGTACATTCAACTTTCTACTAAGTACATTCAGTTCCATTTAGTTTTCTGCAAGTACATTCAGTTTTCTGCGTGGAACTTTCACGTTTCTGCAAAGAATTTTTAAATTTGTGCATATAGCTTTCAGATTTTAACATGGTTTCAAAGCCTTAGTGAAAATAATTCCAAGGAGACCAGGGAACACCTGAAGAGACCCCACTTGCTGCGAAAGTTTTTTTTTATATAATCAAGATGACTTCATCCTACTTCAAGATAGAGGAGAATTTGAATGATGCTTCTAACTTTGGTCCATGGAAAGAAAGGGTAGATAACACTCTTGAATAACACGGAGTTATGGTGTATTTTGAAGACACGGTATCTAATCCATCAGAAAATACAAGTGTTGTTGTCAAATCCAAATATAAAAAGGGTGAAATCAAAGCTAGAAAAATTATCCTTGATTCTCATAGTGATCATCTCATTACTTATGTTTCTAGTTTGAAGAAAGCTAAAGAAATGTATGACAAACTAATTTCCATGTTTGCAATTAGTAACTTGAACTAGATTATTGTTTTGAAGAATCAATAGAAGGGCATCAAGATGAATAGAAGAGAGATGATTCAAGCATATTTCTTAAGAATGACCAAAATCAAGGATCATCTCTCCACAATTGGTGAAGGTTTACCTAACAGAGAAATGGTTTTGATTACTCTTGGAGACCATTTTCATGTTTGAGAGACTTTTATCACCACCATCAACAATATCAACACTATTCCCACATTTGATGAGCTCCTAGGAAAATGTATCCAAGAGGAGGCCAGAATGATCTCCAGAGGGATAATTTCACATCATGAAGAAGGAGAAATTACTGCATTTTTAGCTTATGAAAAGAGAAAGAAAGGTAATAAAAAGAAATATGCTTTCATATCAAATAAAAGTAATCTAGACATGTCAAAAGTTAGATGCTTTAACTGTCAAAAGCATGGTCACTTTGCTCGTGAATATAAGGAAAGAGGAAGAGCACCTAGATTCAAAAACAAATCTGATTATAGAAAAGACACTTTTGAAAATCAAATAAAAGGTCATCCTAAGAAAACAAGAAATCCAAGGTATAGAAATAATTACGCAAAAAGTGAATCATAATATTTTCTTATTTTTGCTCTTTCCAGTTACTTTTTTTGTGGATTACAAATAGGCACTCTCTCATATAGTTGAGTGGGAGACTAATTTAAATGTTATTATTGGAGATAATTACACTCACCGAATTAAAGTTTATGATTCAGTTTCATTTTAGTTAGATGGTGAAAAATCTATTTTTCTACAAGAAGTTTGTACGTACCTGGGTTGAAAAACAAATTGTATCCATATATTCTCTAGAATATAAAGGCATTAAATTTGATTTTATTAATGGAAAATTTATTGCTATAATCTTATTTTCAACTCCATTATAGTGAGAGAAACCCAATATCAACTTACCTTAGTTGTTTGGCTAAAATGCATCCATTTTCACCTTTTCTTTTACTTATGTGATATTTATCCCATGATAAAAGGGTGGAATTACATGATTGAGTTATTTCTCATAATTAATCTTCCAAAATATTATAATTTTGAGATAATAATTATTTCATAATTGAGATAATTGAGAAAAAAACTCATAATTGTGGAATTCTTTTCTAGATTTTTCCATTTCTAAGGAGATCAACTTGATCCACTTGTGTATGAGTTGGCTAGGGGTTCATTATTATAGAAGTTTCCTAACTTCTCAAGCCTCTAGGTGTCTAGATACATTCTCCTGGAGGATAGAATGAGCCTATATAATCTCACCAAGAGGAAGGAGGGAAAGGAGAGATCTAGTATCCAAATTAGAGCGCGAGAGCTCTACTGTATTGGGAGAGGAGACCATACTACAAGCTTGAGGAGATGATCTCCTTTGCTAGAAGATATACATTTGAAGTACTTTCATTTATATGGTTAATACAATCTATGTTCATTCCCCTTATATCAGTTTTGCAATCATTTATATGTGTGATTTATAGATGTTTTGAACTATCGATCTTCTACGGAAGATTACTTGTCATCTTTGTTTGGTTGTGTTTGTGTGCAAACTTTGGATCAGGATTGGATGAAAGAGATTGCTTGATTGGAGCGCAAGGATTCTACATCATGCCCAAAACCCTTCACCAACCTACAAGGGGGCAAGGTACTTTCTCATACTTTATAGCATTATAAATTGCATCAAAACTGCATGCATGGCCTTCTGGGTTGGGGATTGTTATGAGATTGTATTAGCCATTCTCTTTTTTTATTTAGTGATCTCAATTAGGCATGAGATCATGGAGCAATAACTCCTTGCATAATTAAATGCAACAGTTATAACCTGACCATTGAAATCGAGTATGAGAGAATCATTCACTCTTGGATCAATATGTGAAGGGCTTTAGAAAGTCAAGGATAAACCCATTCATGCACTAGTCCATGATACTGATATTTAGTGTGAGCTATGGCACAAAATATTTTATCACCTACACTACAAAGCCTTCATGTAAGGAAGATTGTTTCTATAATTTCTAAGATCATAAATGTTCATGAACGAGTTTACTAAGGATGTGCAATTGGAAAGCATATAAAGGGACCATTCCCTTAAAGCAGAACAAAAACTAGTCAGGTACTTCAGATCATACATTCTTATTTATGTGGACCTATGAATGTTACTTCTCTTGGTGGATACTTATATTTCATGATTTTTTTTATGATTTTTCTCGAAAGACATGGATATTCTTTCTGAAAAATAAAGGGGAAGAATGACATGTTCAAATATTTCAAGGCTCTCATTGAAAATCAAACTAGAAAGTTGATCAAAGCTTTCAGATCTGATAATGGGGAAAGTTCACCTCCACTGATTTTAATGATATTTTAAAAGATGTCGGAGTAAAATAAGAAACCATTGTGTCGTATAATCCACAACAAAATCAGTGTACAAGATACCAGAGGTAGCATTGCCTACCAACATCTCTTTGGTTACTGCAAAACAATGCAGTAAGCTCATTTCCAAAACCATAAAAAAAAAATTCTTGATGATACACCCTCAAGAAAAGAATAAGACGGTGGCCACGACCTCCAGACAGGGCCCCTCCGCATGACAACTACAGATGGACAAGGTATTGTAGGAGTACGAGGACATCTTCACCTCCCCCGCAGGGGTTCCTCTGCACTGTTAGGTCAAGCACTCCATCGATCTAACCCTAGGTGCATCGCTGCCCAATGGACCAATCTATCGGCACTCTGTTCTTGAGAACGATGAAATCAAGAGGCAAATTCAGGAGCTGCTGCAAAAAGGCCACATCCGTCCAAGTTCATCACCCTGTGGGAGCCTGATCGTGTTGGTACGGAAGAAGGATGGGACTTGGAGACTCTGTATTGACTATCAGGTGCTGAACAAGATCATTGTCTGGAATAGGTACCTGATCCCACAAATTGGTGACCTCCTGGAGCAACTGAAGGGGGGAAAATATTTTTAGCAATATTGATTTGAAGTCAAGATATCACCAAGTACCAACCAAAACCTCTAATGTGTGGAAGACTGCCTTCAAATCCAAGGAGGGCCTTTTTGAATGGTTGGCTATGCCTTTTGGGTTGATGAATGCTCCTGCAACCTTCACGAGGCTAATGGATGACATCTTGCAGCCATTCACTAACTCATTTGTAGTGGTATACTTGGATGACATCCTGATCTTAAGCCAAAGTTGGGAAAAGCACCTCCACCACATCCGACAAGTTCTCCAAACACTATGGAAACACAAGTTAGGTGCCAATTTGGAGAAATGAACTTTTGGCATGACCCAAGCTTAGTATCTAGGATACTTTATTGATGAATGGGGGGTGCATGTGGATCTAGCCAAGATCCAAGTCATTCGGGATTGGCCATCTCTAACCACTCTGACAGAGCTTCGCAGCTTTCTGGTTCTTGCCAACTTCAACCGCAGGTTCGTGTTGGGATTTTCTCATATCACTTGGCCCTTGAATCAAGTCACCAAGGGAGGAGTGAAAGAAAAATTATTTTTGTCTGAATCTCAAAAGAAGGCATTCACAAAGTTGAAACATCACCTCTGCTCAACACTAATCCTCGCATTACCAGACTTGCAACAACCATTTGAGAGCGAGACAGATGCATCTGACTATGCTATTGGGGCAGTCCTTACTCAACACGAGCATCCAATGGCTTCTCATAGTGAGACACTTTTAGACACGGTCTGGAAGTATCCCACTTATGACAAAGAGATGCATTCCAGGCCTGCCGACAATGGAAGCATTACATTTTGGGGAAGGAAATGGTCATCCACCCTTGCAGTTCATACAGACCCAAGGGAAATTGCAAAATGATCGCCATTAGAAGTGGTCCACATACCTTCAACAGTTCCATTTGAATATCAAGTATAAGAAGGGAAACACCAATAATGTTGCAGATTGCCTCAGTCGACCACCGATGATAGCGTTAACCACCATGCTCAACTCTTGTGGGCACGAGAATTCAGATTGCCCACTTCTCTACAAAAGCGACCCATAATTCGGCCACACATACCAGACACTCTTGGAGGGTTAGCATGTTCCATATTTTCACCTCCAGGATGCTCTCTTATGCCACCTGGGTCACCTTTATGTTCCTTCAAGCGAGCGTGCCAAGATGATTTGGAATCACGCTACAGTCGGGTTGTTGGGCATTTCAGGGTCAAGAAAATGGTGGCAATACTGCAGAAGTATTTTTATTGGTCGAATCTTCGATAGGATGTTGGGAAGTACATCAGATCCTGCACTACCTGTGCCATTGCCAAACCAACCATCAAGAAGCAAGGCCTCTATACCCCGCTGTCAACCCCTAGTCAACCTTGGGAATCCATCTCAATGGATTACATTTCGGGCCTTCCTTCTACTAAGCATGGAAACGACTTTGTTTTTGCAGTCGTTGACAGGTTCTCGAAGATGGCCATTATGGAGGCCTGCAAGAAGAATATCACAGCAGAGGTCACTGCTAAACTCTTCTTTGAACGAGTGTGGGTACACTTTGGGATTCCATAGTCTATCATCTTAGATCAAGACAATAGGTTCCTCAGTCTCTGGTCAATGCTAGACACCAAACTCACTAAGTCCATAGCTTTCCATCCCCAAACTGATGGCCAGACAGAGGTTGTCAACAAGATGATCGTACACATTTTGCGCATGTACAACTCAAAGCATCCATGCACATGGGATGAGATCCTCCCTTATGTTCAGCACAGCTATAACCGAGCTCTCCACAACTTGACTAGCCACAACCCTTTTCAGGTGGGCTTGGGATTCCAAGCACTATGTCCCATTGATGTGGCCATGGCATTTGTAGCTACTTAGGCAGATTAGGCTCATGTCCAATCTGAAACAGATAAGGAAAATAGCTTCATTGAGCACATCCAACATTTAATCAAGTCCATGAAATTATGGAGAAATCAAATGCCAAGTACAAGCAGTGACATGATCAACATCGGGTGCCACACAAGTGTCAGGTGGGTGACAAAGTCTGGTTGCATTTGCAAAAGGAATGCCTTACTGGAGCCTATCGGAAACTCAGACCACTTTGATATGGTCCTTACACCATTAACAAGGCTATGGGAGACAATGCATTTGAGCTCAGCATTCCCCCATTCCTTGGCCTGCACCCAGTGTTCAATGTGGACCGCCTTCAGCCATACTTTCCACCATTACTAGACACATCTGACATTGCAGAACAAATCACACCAACAGAGTTAAATCCAGATTGCATGGAACAAGTTGCAACTGATCAAACCATGGACACATAGATCAAGCACACTCACTAGTAGCAGATCCAACTGTATCGAGTTGTCAAAGCAGGCCAAATCCTTCACTAGGGCAAGTGGCTCACCAGGGACCAAGTTCAGCAGAAGTTTCCTCATCTCATGGAGGAACTCAACGCAATGGGGACCATTGCTTCCTAAGGGGGGAGGAATGATCCAGGTGGATATTGGTGGCCCCCACCAATTCCACTTGGACCCCTGCCATTGTTTCTTTCAATTTTTCAGTTTCCTTAATTGTAGCACAATTTACTATTTTTAGCAGTTTTTCGGGTCCTAAACTTTCAGATCTATTTTGATGCCCTAAACGACGTTTTTTGGAAATCTACTGCCAGCGATTTTTCTATCTAAAATCATCTTTTACGTCATAGTCCTCGAAGAGATCTTTCCAACGGGTTATTATGCGCGCCAAATAGAGATAATATGACCAAGTTGCGACCCCAGGAAGTTGGTTGTCCAAATCACCCCAACGCGACCAATAAACTCTTGGTGTTACATCTCCTTGGGTTAGGGTTTTGGTTTTTTAGGGTTTTATCTTATTTTTCAATAATAAAAAGGTCGTTGAGCCTCATTGTAATGCAGTTCGGAGGCATGTATCCACCACATCTCTTCTCAGAGATAAGCTACCATTGCCCTAGCTAGTTTATTTCCATTTCTATTTGTAAGCATATTTTAGTATTTTACAGTAATGAAATGAAGTAATATTTTTGTTGCATCTCTGTATGTATGGTTATATCTGTAATTTGTTGCATTCCTGTTTAAATCAAGATCAATATGATCCTTAAGTTTATGTTATATCTACAATTACAATATCATTCATTGGAGAAGCCAACGCTCATTACAATATCATTCAAGGTGTCTCCAAGATAGTCTTTTCAGAATCTTGGCTGACCAAAAGCCTATACAATGAGTTATGAGGAACTATTTATAGCAAAGGGTGGGGTGGCCCTTAACATTCCCCTTTGTGACAGTTCAACTACCCTCATGACTCTTCATCTACTCTATGATTGTTACATCCAACTATCGATACTTGACTTACTCTTGAAATAACATTACATTACAATGCACATGTACCCATGTGAGAGAAATGGCTTGAGAAAGCCATTCTAGACATCACTATGACTTAGAAAACCATGGAAGTCCAACTCCTCAAACTCCTCGCGTTGTTCAACAATAACATACTAATGCTAATATCGATATTCCACGATGGTGTCCATGTGCTCTAAGGTGACATCTTTCTGGAACCTAACTCTTGCCTCGATAGCATCCAGGTACACTGCTCGGGCTCCTCTATCTAACTTGTTTGTAAGCATGTGCATCATTTTCTGCAATGCGGCCAGACCAACAACATACTTGTGCATGATGTTGAGCCTTCATTACCTATTCCTTCAGCTGATCAGCCATCATGTCAGACCTGTTACATGGTTTTCCCTCTCTAGCCAATTGGTCCAGTGCGATCATCCAACTCTGTGGGAAGTTTTACATGCTTTCTTCACCATACAATCGACATGAATATATGACCAAGTATTGATACACCTTCCGCAGTATCTTCGTCTTGTAGATCTGGTTGGGTGTCATCCTGAATCTAGCCAACTCCTTTACCCAATTCTTAAGAATGTCTCTGGAGTTGGCATTACTGCTGGATAAGCTGAAGGCAGTCTCCATGATAGTCACGGGCTCCGAAATCTGATACATCTCATCATAATCCTATGCCCAGAAGGTTGCAATCTTTGTCCCACTGACACTACTCAAATTCATTGTCTTGGGATCAGTGTGCGAGATGATCCAATGTATCATGTCCGTGCATGGGAACACAAGGTATCTACATAAAATTTGGTACAAGCCAAACTTGTGAATGTTCACATACACCTGGCGGTCTTCGAGGTCTTCCGTAAAATTGCTTGAAAATGCTTCATTGACCTCTTTCCATTTCAGCTTGATGTCCTTGTCTAGAAACAACTTGGTATCTTCATACATCAGTAGACATGCAGACACCTGTTCAACTACTACTCCAATTACACTTCCGTCGGTGTCCTTTGATCCTGCTCTCTTAGAGGCCATTGATCATGTACTGCTAAGAGACAAATGAACACCTCAAATATCTAGAGACAAAGTGACATGCATGGCAAGAAATCTGTCAATGAAAACCAAAGCAAATTCGGGGAATGACATAACGCATACCTGGGGAATGATAGGCAAAGATTGCACAATTTCTTCTCGGAGATTGGGTGATTGGATGCCAGAATTGCACAAAAGGAATTCTGGGTTGTTTGGGAGGCAAGAATGGCTACTGGATTTGTGCAATGTGAAATCCAGATTGACTATTGACTGTTAGGATTACGCAATGCGCAATTCCAACTGGCAATGACTAGAAGCTCAAGGACTGCATTGCGTAATTTTCTTGGCCAACAATCACTGTCCCTCAGAAATGCAAAAATCAATCCTAGAGGATAGTGCCTAAGCACAAATGCACATTTATGGAGAGGAGGACAGATCCTTCCTTCTCTAGATTGCACAATATTGTCTTGGTGAGGCAGAGTCTAGGCCAAGGTTGGCCAGACTCGCTGACGGGAAATTGAAATAAAATGTGAAAGTGAATGCATGGTGACACTAAGTGAAATTAGAAGTGATTGATCGTGCATGCAAATATTGAATGAAATATCTAGTAGACAAATCAACATGCATGTGGGTGAAGCAAGTCGCCAAATCGGCCACCGTTCATGCAAAACAGTTTCATGCATGCGACAACAGTGAGATAGCAACGAAAACTGAAACAGTTCTAGTAAAAGCTAGTATGCATTTAAAAGATAGCAAGCATTCAAGGAAATCAAGCAAACAACACTCACACAAGAGAAAACAAAAAAAGCGACAGAAATGTTGAAAAAGACAAGTTGAGACCACTGACCCATGAATAGTTGAGCCGAATGTGTCGAAGAGTCCTGGATGTGCTGTGGGATGTCAGACCTCCAAGATCGATGTGAAAGAATAAGCTTTGATGCGTCGAATAAATAATTTTGAGTTCATGACACGCATACCACAAATCTAGGAAAAAGCGACACATGGAGGAATGTCTCTAAAGCAAACTTTGCATGTAACCTCTAGCTGCTAAAAATAGCTCCCTGAATCAAGGCATGCTTTTGGCATGTTGCCTTTTTCTATTCCAGGAAAAAGTAAGCCATACATGCAAGTCAAGTTTCCTTGGTCCCGGGTGGAACTGGTCACTTTTCGGGAAGACCTCAAAGACAACCACACTTCATGTTTGAAAGTGCCCACAGGACATAAGTAAGTGGAAGTGCATGACAAGAAGTCTGTGGACTTACCATGGTGTTGTGTGACACTGCATGTAGCTTTAAATCATATGCACCCTCTAAACTGTGACATGCAAGAAAATTAAAGAAACAAAGACAACTTGTGTCGTGCACGTGTGCTTGCAATGTACGATTCCTCCAATGCATGAGCGATAGGATCGTGCAGTTTGAGTGGAGAAAGGATGATCTATGTGTGAGATTGATCTTCAATGCATACAAATGAGTGATGAGGAGCCTTGGGTGATTGAACAGTTTCCTGATCGGAAGTGAGACTAACCCCAAGAGAGCGAGGGTCTGACATAACCATCAACTTGGGCTAAAGGGCCTCGATAATCTTGGGTGTTTTAACTTCATCGTCAGATAGATCATCATAGACCGATGGCTTCGAAAAATCAACTGCGATAGAAACATGATTGTGATTGAATACAAGAGTAAATGGATCATGACAACCACGATTAGAAAAATCAATGATTCATCAGCATCCTCGTGATCAGCATCCTCGTGATCAGATGAATCAAACATAGGGGTAGATGAAAAGCGAAAAAATTCATCCTTTGCATTTCTTGGAAAAGGAATATGAAAAATCAAGTAGATTTTCAATGAATAACTCATCCTCTCCATTGTCGAATGATGGACTAACATCTGGTGTATCCTGCGAGTGATCAATAATGGGTGCATCCGTGGATGAAGATACACATGTGAAATCATGGATGGCAAGTTCACCAAAGATGTCAGGGAAGAACAGAGGAGGCTCGGACAGAAGGGAGTTATCCTTCACCGAGTGTTGATGCTCAAGATCCCAGTGATATTCTTCATGAATGATAGCGCATGTTGGTTGTGCAACACCAAATCCATCGGTGGCTTATTCCTCATTCAAAACAAGTGTAGAGTCCAGAATGGAAGAACATAAGAGAGTATCATCCGAAGGAACAACCGAGTGTGAAGACGAAGGTTGTGGAACAAAATGCATATGACAACTCAATGGACTCACAAGCAAATCTGCACGAAAATTAAGTGAAGTGATGTTGGGAGGATGTGATAGCTGAACAGTTGTGTGAGCATGATCCTCAACATCACTCTGTCGTGGTGGATTTGTTTGATGAGGGATGGTGGACAGTCACTTGTGACAATGACCGCATCCATCTGGGATTGTGCAGCTCCATCATCAAAGAATGTTGAGAGAGGCTTGATTTCAAACTTCTTCTCAACGGAATGAGCAGATTTCTTAACACAATACTCGAACTAGTCCCAAAGATAGAAAAAATTCATCTAACTCTTCAGAGCTTGAAACAACAAGACATGGAAGCGCTGCAAAAATCCATAGTCGACTCATGAGGAGCCCTCCATTGTTGTAACAATTTTTTGGTCAAGATTGTCTAGGTCAAAATGATGGGAAGTGTCTTCAATGAGATCACAGAAATGCTCAAGTGAGTGCATGTTGTCAACCAGTAGGCTGCACAGCGACCGATGTGGAGATTCACGAAGTGTGTATGCAAGAAGAAAGTTGGCTTGTTCATCAGAAAATCCATCTTCCTCATGAAGCATGGAAAGAAATTCATTTAAGAACTCAAGCCAGGCCACTTCGCCTTCACCATCATACATGTAAGTGGACAAGTGATTGAAAATCTCCCTCGTGATGGTGACTTCTTCGTGATTCAAAAAAACTCACAGAGGGAGAAGAGTGCAAGAATCCATGATAGATATGTAAATGTTGAAAACAAGATAAGAGGGCACAGCTTGTCATCTGGCCCTCCTTCTAGTGCCAGAAATGTTGATGGTGATGGACCCGCCAACATGTCAGGGGATCTTCCCGGTAAGAATTCCCAATTAGGCCTAAGACTGTTTAGTGTAGGAGTTCCAGTGGTGGGTTGTATAGTAATGCCTTAACCGTGATTTCACATAGAGGCAAGTAAGATAACTCTGTTGATAGCAAGGGTGTGACAACTGCAGTGAGTCAAGGAAGGTGCATGAGAGGTTCTAACACACGAGGGTTGAGATGAGTGTGCCCCTTGAAAACCTGTAATAGCACACAGTTAAGAAGGGAACACATGAGCAAAGATGCATCACAAAATGGAAGACAAGTTAGCTAGCAAGCCAAAGTGATGGTTAAACCAACAACACATTTCAGAAAGATTCATGCATACATACACAGATAGTTATACATGCATGCATAAGTAAACAAATACATATATCATTTAGAGTAAACCAGGTAGCATAGAATAAAATAAAACATATGCATGAAACATGCTTGCTCTTATTATATTAAGAAGTGTAAGTTCCAGTCATACAATACATCCATGTCCAACCACTAGTTCCAATAATGGAACGTTATAGCCACAACCACCTACTCCTCCAAAGAGATGTACTAGCTCTACGTAGTGGAGAAGCCAAGGCTCATTACAATATTGTCCAAGCTCTCTCCAAGATAGTCTTATCGGAAGCTTGGCTGACCCAAAGCCTATAGGGACTATTTTTAGGAAAGGGTGGGGTGGCCCTTGACATTGCCCTTTGTAATATTTCAACTACCCTCATTACTCTTCATCTACTCTATGACTATTACATCCAACTATCGACACTTGACTTACACTTGACAAGACAGTACATTATAATGCACATGTACCCATGCGAGAGAAATGGCTTGAGAAAGCCATTCTAGACATCACTATGACTTAGAAAACCATGGAAGTCCAACTCTTCAACATCCTCGCATTGTTCAATAGTAACATATTGATGCCAAGATTGATAGTTTGTGATGGTGTCCGTGTGCTCTAAGGTGACATCTTTCTAGATCTAACTCTTGCCTCCATAGCATCTGGGTACACTGCTTGGGCTCCTCTGTCCAACTCATTTGTAAGCATGCACATCATTTTATTCAATGCAGCTGGACTGGCAACATACTTGTGCATGATGTTTGCACTGATGGGCAAGTTTGGGCTAGTGGCAATGTGCATTAACTCATCGAATTTTGAGTCAAGCTCTAGTTGGACCTGTGCCTTTTTCTTCCCCTAGGTGAGAGTCCCAATTAATGGGATCGCATGTGTGCACACCACAACATCCATACTCTTGACTACATGTGCATGGGAAGCCTATATACTAGTGATGAGTTGCGGTAGCTCTTCATAGTTCTGGATCTGACTCCAGATACATGCCTTCAGCTCGACTGCATTAGCCTTCATCATCTTAAAAAAGTGAAGTGGGGCTCCCTTGTATCTCATCATCCATGTTTGCATGTAATCAACAGTAGCATGCAAGTTCGTCAAGATACGTGCTCTTCTAGAACATCACTACTGTCATCAGTTGAGATGGACAACTGCCTTATATATGGTGCCAAACTTGTAGTAAAATGCTCACATAATTGTGTTCAGGGACAATACTTCATCTAGAATTTCCTTCTTCAGTTCAGCTCGGGCGGACGTTGTCACCAACTCTCCTCCTTTCTTTTCCATCTCTAGTTCCTTACCCATTCACTCATTCTCAGCTATCAAAAAGCGAACACTTGATCTAGTGGCTTTGGCATGCACTCTAGTTGAATCAACCAAGGTTGTTAGATGTTTGTGCACGTCAGGCATGATCACTCGTTCCTCAACTTGCGTAGGAGATCTATGATCATCCAAAGTTGCACTCTGTGAGACTACACAACTCTATGTTGAGACTCGTCGAATGAGATTTTGTGCATCTCTCCTTCCAGTTGATCTCCAAGGATTTCAGTGCCTCCTTGGTCAGTTAAGACTTGCTCATCCTTTGGATGTGGTGAAGCAGGCAATTCGACCTCTTGGTGGTGAGGCATAAGGTCGATGTCCTATTCCAATTCCCGTTGCTCCATATTTGTATCCAACTGTTGAAGTGCTTTCTTTATCTCACGAGCGAAGTCCTGCTCCTACGATGGTTCACCCTGTCTGCCTGATGCCAGTTGTTCTGATGAGTCCACTACTAGTACGTGCATTGCTTCATCTATTTGTACATGTTGCACCCCTTGTTATACATTTTTCTGTTGCGCTTCCCTCTCTAGTTTGTGCAGCTCTTGTTCCTCCCGGAGTTTCTCCTTCAGCTCACGCAACTCCTTCTCTGCTTCCTCCATTCTTCTCTTCTCCCTCTACCTTTGCGTGATTCACTTGTCGCGTTGTTGCCTCTTCACCTTTATAGCTGTAACTACTTTCTCTACCAGTGGATCTTCTCGGAACTTGTAGATTTTCTCTTCCTCCATGCGATTAACAATCTTCCTCTTGCCCTTGTCGTGCACTGGTATGCTTGCCTCTGCTACTACTACTACTGGTGTTGGTGCTCTCTAAGACACTGCTTCATGTTGCTTCACTAACCACTCTGCATCGAAGCTGACCTATTCATTGGGTCTAAAGAAATTGTAGCAATATCTCCATGTGTCCTCCTCAGCCCAATGAAATTCCTCGTCGATCTAGTTGAAATGTACTCTCGTGTAGTGATCATTCATAATACAATGTGGGTCATATAGATTGTAACTTCAAAGATTGAACGGATACTTCTTCATTTGTTCTGATTCGACATCCACTTGCTTGAAACTCTGGATCTCATATAACCCAATCCACAATGGAAGAGTGGACCAAGGTGCCTTCTTCTTCCAATATAGTCTAGTTTCCAATCCTACCAAGATGTGATATGCTACTTCCTGCATGATGAGTATTTCCAAGGCAAACTTCAGTAGAACATGCAGAGGCTTCTACGCGCTGAACATTCAAATGAAGGTGCCAGATGGTGAGGCATACCAATCAACAATGTCTATTAGTGCCTCCATTGTTGCCCTCGACATGTAGGGTGGATCTTGTTCGAATATCATCTTGTAAACTGGGGTGAAAAAATGATCGACATTCGTGTGATTACTCCGCTAAAGCTGCATTCATACACAAACTTACAATATGTATTCACAGCAGTCTCCATCGATGACCATGCCCACTCCAAGGCTTGGAACTCCTGTCGGTCACAGATTGCATCCAAGATGTAGGTGGACATGTATATTTATGCTTGCATACCTCCGCGTGACTATCGAGCCTTCATTACCTATTCCTTCAGGTGATGAAACAACATGTCAGACTAGTTACATGGTTTTTCCTGTTGAAATGTGGCAACAAGAATATTCCAATTTAATTTGTCCTTGAATTAAATTGTGAACTAAAATCGAATTTATTCCTAACAACTACTTGGAAATAATTAATTAAGTTATTTTGACTTAATTAGTTGGATAAATTCAAGTTAGAAGTCTTTTTGAAATCATGCAAGAGTTATCCTTTAAATTAAGGAGATAAGCCTTAAATTAAGGAGATAAGATTGAGTTACATTTGAGTTGTAATTAGTTAACTTATTTTACTAAGTTAAGTCCAGTTAAATTAGTTCCAAATTGTTTGAGGAACTAATAGAGAGTTAACAGTTAGTTGATGCATGCATGCACTCAACTAGTGTACTCTAGTTAACTGAAGATTCCCTCATCAGAAACTCATGCATGTCTATTCTGAGAAAGACCTAGTTGAGATTAAAGTCAAGGATAGCGTACTATCAGTTGCATGTTTTTTCTTATAAAGAAAACTCATGCATGCAGAACGAATCATTCCTTGAGGATTGCGTAGTTATGATAGTTTGTGAGATCAGGTGATCATCCACTTAATAGATGAGTTTTCCACTTGGTTGAAGAAGAATCATCCTAAAGGAACTGTGCAAAGAAATAGGAGCTTGGAGGGTAGAGGAGAAGGCTTGTGAGAAGCCAGGATTTCCTATGAGCATCTGTAAGGATTGTACTGACAGCTCGATGGCTGTGAGAGCTAAGGCTTTGTATAATTCCTATGTATTTCCACCTTGTATGATAATACAAATAGTGGGTCTTTAGCTGAGGATTTCCCCAAAGTATTTTCATGTGTATTGTGCATTGATTCTTCTTCTTCTGGTTATATTGTTCAGCTCGATCTTTAATCTTCCGCAAATTAATAGTAGAAGTAGGTTATAGTATTCTACTTTGATTTATATTGCATTATCGGGTTAACCTACTAGCAGATTTTCTACATGCCCTCTCTAGCCAGTTGGTCCAGCGCAATCACCCAAATCTATGGGAAGTTTTTCATGCTTTATTGACCATACAGTCGACATGAAAATATGACCAAGTATTGATACACCTTCCATAGTATCTTCATCTTGTAGATCTAGTCAGGTGTCATCCTGAATCTAGTTGGCTCCTTTATCCAGTTCTTAAGAATGTCTTTGGATTTTTGCACTACTGCTGGGTAAGCTGAAGGGAGCCTCCATGATAGTCATGGGCTCCGACATATAATACATCTCATCATAATCTTGTGCCCAAAAGGTTGCAATCTTCGTCTCGTTGACACTGCTCAAAGTCATCATCTTGGGATCAGTGTGCGAGATGATCCAATGTATCATGTCTACGCATGGGAACATGGGGTATATGCATAAAATCCTGTACAAGATGGACTTTTGGATGTTCACATACACCTGGCAGTCTTTGAGGTCTTCCCTAAAAGTTCCTACAAATGCTTCATTGACCTCTTGCCATTTCAGCTTGATGTTCTTGTCTAGAAACAACTTGGTATCTTCATATATCGCTTGACATGCGGACACCTAGTCAACTACTGCTCTATTTGCACTTATGTCGATGTCCTTCGATCTTGCTCTCTTGGAGGCCATTAATCATATGCTACTAAGAGGTAGATGAACACCTGAAAGATATGGAGACAAAGTGACATGGATGGAAATAAATCTGTTAGTGAAAACCAAAGCAAATTTGGGAAATGACATAACACATACCTGGGGAATGATAGGCAAAGATTACGTAATTTATTATAGGAGGCTGGCTGATTGGCTACTAGAACTGTGCAAAAGGTAGTCTAGGTTGTCTAGGAGTCAAGACTGGCTTCTGGATTTGCACAATGCACAATCTAGGCTAATAGATGACTGCTGGGATTGTGCAATGTGCAATTCCAACTGGCAATGACTACAGGCTCAGGGGATGCATTGCGCAATTTTCTAGGCCAGCAGTCACTATCCCTCATAAATGCACAAAGCAGTCCTGGACGACAATGTCTGGGCATAAATGTGCATTTTTGGAGAGGAGGACAAAGCCTTCCTTCTCCAGATTACGCAATGTTGTCTTAGTGAGGCAGAGTCTAGGCCATGGCTAGCCAGACTCGCCAACGGGCAACTGAAGGCAAATGTGAAAGTGAATGCATGGTGACATTAAGTGAAAGTAGAAGTGATTGATGGTTCATGTAAACATTAAATGAAAGATTCAATAGACATATCAACATGCATGTGGGTGAAGCAAGTCGTCGAATCGGCGACCCTTCGTGCAAAATAGTTTCATGAATGTGATAGTAGTGAGATAGCAACGAAAACTAAAATGGTGCCAGTACAAGATAGTATGCATGTAAATGAAAAAAACGTTCAAATAAATCAAGCAAACATCACTCACACAAGTGAAAACACAAAAAGGGACAAAAATGTTGAAAAAGACAAGTTGAGACCACTTACTCGTGAATAGCTGAGCTAGATGTGTCGAAGAGTCCTGGATGTGTTGTGGGATGTCAGAGCTCCAAGATCGATGTGAAAGAATGAGCTCTGATGCGTCGAATAAATAATTTTGAGCTCATGAATCTCATGCCACAAATCTAGGAAAAAGCGACACTTGGAGGAAAGTTTCTAAAACGAACTTTGCATGTAACCTCCAGCTACTAAAAATAGCTCCCTAAATCAAGGGACGCCTTTTGCATGTTTCCTTTTGCTATTCCGGGAAAAAGCAAGCCAAGCATGCAAGTCAAGTTTCCTTGGTCCCAGGTGGAACTAGTCAACCCAATTGCATGAGCTTGCTAAACTACTAGGAGAAAATGTACATTTTTGTATGGGAGTTGGGTTGGCTGCTCAGGAGATTTGCACAATTTCTAGGCAGAGCGGCTAATTGTTGCCCAGGATTGCGCAATTCATGGGTTGATCAACCTTTCTGGGAAAGACCGCACAATTCATGGGTTGATCAGCCTTTATGGGAAGGATTGCGCAATTCATGGGCTAATCAGCCTTTCTGGGAAGGATTGCGCAGTTTTCTGGGTGAAACATGACTGGCAGGATTGTGCAATTCTAGAGCCTAGCAGAATTCCAGACAAAATTGTACAATTTCTGGAGGGAAGGTTGGTTTCCCTCCATAATTGAACTGTTGCTTGGGGGAGATTCTCATCCTGCAGCTGTACCAAGTCCGGATGAGCAACTTTTGAGGGGAATGCATCAAGCTTTGGTCGATAGGCTATCTTTGTGCAAGAAAAACATTGAATCTTGTGTACTTGACGAAGCAAGACAAGGTGTTGTGAAAGGTTGGTAGGGAGGCTCCAAAATTAAGCTAAGGAAAAAATTTGGATAGTGGTTGTAGCCGCTACAACACTATCATAATGTAGTCCAAAATGCACTAGGAAATGTTGTGTTGTTATATGAAACGATGCTTCTTAATATGCTATAGTGCATCCAAATCTATCCCAAAAATGAGTTCTTTACTTCTTACCCATTTATGGTCTTTTTATTGGGAATTAGAAAGCACATCTTGTTGAACTTGTCAACTACCATGAACAAGTAGTCATGTTCCTTCCTATTTGTTGGTAAACCTCCCATAAATTCTATGGACATGGTATAATAAAGTATGCATCTTGTTATGAACATAGCTACCTCTTCTTGCATCCTAGGCCAATACATATATCTCTACAAGTTTTTCATTGTCTTCCCTTCACAAAAATTCCTTGCAACCTTAGAGGTGTGAGCCTCTTTGATTAGCTAATGTCGCTCACCTTTAGGAACACAACTTATGTAACCTACCGATTAATCCATTCTAGAGATGGTAGTCAATTATGTTGTCACCGTCATGAAAATGACTCTAGCTCTAACACTACTAAAATGATTTATTTAAGTCCTTATCCTTTGTGTATGACTCTTTGTATGCATCATGGGTGAAAGGCTTCATATGCATAATAGTTCTCAATGTTGTGATATTTGTTATGGATGGCTTTGAAAGCATTTCAGAAAACTTGTTCATGCTACCCTTCTTGTACTTGATCACTAAATGAAATTATTGTAAAAAACCTATGGACTAGTAATTCCTAGTCTATTGTAGCTTTGTTGGCTTCAGGGGCTTAGACTCAGGTTCAGAGTTAGCTTCGCTAACTAACAAAACCATATACAACTGACCCTTTGGCAACGACCTGCTTGCACAGACCGCAATCTCACCCGAGGCGATATTGGGGGATGCTAGAACCAGGTTTCTGCATCCAGAGGGACTATGCAGTGTGGTTGTAAGGTTTCTATCAGTTTAGGGCTTAATCCGACCTTCCCGAACCGTTAACCTTATTGTTACAGTCGTAAAGTTTTCTTCCTACTTAACAAACTTGCGAGTTGCACGTAATTAGTCCAATGTGTATTATTCATCATATAAAATAGTATTTGAACCTTCGTGGTGCAATTGCAGAAAGAACACACAAAACAAATCATAAATTGGCTAAAACACATAAACTACGCGAACATAAGAAAATACACAGATATGTCTCAAATTCGTCTTTATGAAGTCAATTCTTCATAGATACAATCTTTCTAACTCTGCACACACAGTTGCAGACTTACCAAGATGCTTCATGCATACAGTTGCAGGAGCCTTCCCCTTCGCCTAAATAAAGAAATATCTCACACCTACAGAATCAAAAACATATCATCATGAATTGACTACCTTAGACTTGCTACAACATTCCTTTATATATTCTTTCACCCTTACAATACAATGGTTCACAAACCATGGGTGGAGCTCAAAATATTTTAGATAATCCCATCCCTTTGCAAAAGAAAAGGCTTGACCCACCCTAAATCCCCTTTGACTCTTATAACCCTACGCTAATTGTTCTTCGATCCTCAAAATGCAGTCTTTACATGACACGGACAAAAACTTAGACCTAGGAGACCCTTACCCAACAGGCCCCCAACACAAAGATGTGACTAATCCTCAAGTCAATCAACTAGTACGGTCGTGATATTTGCTTTCAGACCTTTGTATGCAGACTTTAATGGATGAAGCATTGTTTTTCATTACTCTGCGGCCTGTCGAACTTCATCCAAGAGCTTCTCTGTTGTCGGTGCTTCTGGTGTGAGGCTGATTATCCTTTTTGTTTGTTGCTTCCTCTTCAATTTTACCTCTACTTCCTATGAAAGATGGCAGGCCTCATCTGCCCAAGGCTACGTCTGCGCAGAGATGATATGTGCCTTCCTCCACAACTCATCAATCTATCCCTATAGAAGTGTTCCTTCTTGAAGACAAGCAAACTATTGCACAGGTGCTTGGGTATGCGTCGTTGCTTTAATCTCATCGAAATGCATTTACTTGTCTCTAATTTCCACTTCGATCTTCTGGATATGTGGGTCCTCCTACAGTGAGGCCCACACTTCCATTGTATCTTCAAAAAGTTGACTACATTCCTTGACTGCAGTCGATATATGTACCATATCAGCTTTTATGGTAGCTTCACACTTCTCTCGAACTTCTGCTGGCGTTGTAGGTTGTAACTTCATCTGAAGTTTTGTAATCTTCATCTATAGTACAAATATAAACCTTGCCCACCTCTTCCTTCAATTCTTTGATTGTTGTTGCCAGTTTCTGAATTTTTTCTGCTGAAGCTGCCTCAGCTTGGATCTGGAGCTTTGAAAGCTCATTTCATACTTTGGTTATGGCCTCTTCGAGCTATTGGTTGCGCGCAGCTACCTCCTTGCAATCTTGCATCACTTTATTCTTTTCTTCGAACATTTATTGGTTGGTTATTTTGACTTCATTGATGAAAATAGAGCTCGTTGCTCCCATACCTTGAGATCATATGTGATGCCCTGATGTAGCTCGTGCAACATCTAAAGGGGAAGCACCACAAGATTGAGGCTCAGATTCTTTAATTTTTATGTGCTCTCCCTTTCTTTTGTAGTCTCTACGTCTAGAGATCCTTTTGGAAAATGTGCAGTTCGAAGGTCTATGGTAAGATCTTCTTTCGAAGGTATCGCGCTCACTTGAGTCACACTTTCCTGAACCATACTCACTTGTATCACGCTTGTCTGAACCTGCAATTCTTTAAGGCCCTATTGTACCTTTTTCAAAATTTCCCTATATTGATCCTCAATATTCCCCCACATCTCCTCCATTGTAACTCGGACGGTGTCGCCAGTTTTGTCAAAGTCCCCCTCCATGAGGACCAATGGTTCTGCGTTGGTGGATTTATCTGACTTCTACTTCTTCCAATCACTACCAGCACTCTGATTTTGCCACTTCCTTATTATAAACGGGGAATTAACATCCTCCATGTCCACCATAGGGTCTTCACCACCCTGATCCCCCTCGCCATTCTCCTGCTCAACTGTGCACTCGATTTCCTGCGCAGTGTTTTCCTCAAGGTCAATTGTGACCATTAGAGGCACCTTCTTTGTATCCTTCTTGGCTGCTAATTTTTTAGCCTGCGTACCTGTAGTGGTCTTAATTGTGCCTACATTCTCTGTCACTGTTACATTTGTTTGGGTAAGCCAATTACTTGACCACTTATGACCATCAAGATGTCATCTTCAGAAACTAAGTATGGTAGCTCATGCCATACCTTCTATAAATCTTTCTTGGAGTGGATAAAGACACTGTGAAAATTTGTTTTGAAGTCAACAATGTCGCTATATTGTTGAAATAATGAGGGTGATATTTGTGGCCTTTATTTGATGACTGCGTGAAAATCCATCTCAAATAGGACCCATAATATTTTGTTCTCCATAACCCGAGGTGGTTACTTAGATGCCCACAGCAAGGCAAAATTTGTAGCCTGACACACATCAAGGTCCACACTAGGGAACTACGAATCCTCTGGTGTTCGCCATGCTACCAATGTGATTAAGAGTAATAGCCATGCATAGTGGAAATGGCTTCCTTTCTTCCTACACTTCTCGACAGTCATCCAAAAACTCTTGACATAGATACCCAACCCAGTTAAACTGGACCCATTACTGTACTGCACATCCAAGGTTACAACTAGGGTCAACACTTCATCTGCCTAACACTTCCTCATGAACTTACTGGCCAAAATGGATGCAGTAAAATGCACAACCTCGTCATCAATAGAACTAATAGCATAGCCCCGAGACTTCTTGACTAAGCCAAAGTCATTCTTCATCTGATCGGTTGATCTAGATTTAAACAAGAATGGAAAAAATTATAGATATAACCATACATATTGAGATGTAGCAGAAATAATACTTCATTTCATTACTGTAAAAATACTTAAATATGCTTACAAACAGAAATGGAAATAAACTAGCTAGGGTGATGGTAGCTTATCTCTGACAAGATATGTGGTGGCTACATGCCTCTGAACTATGTTACAATGAGGCTCGAAGGCCTATTTATTGTTGAGAAAAAATGGAAAACCCAAAACACCCAAAAACCTAACCCTAGAAGATGAAACGCCAAACTGTGGGCCCCATTTGGGTAAATTGGTACATCAAATTCCCGAGGTCGTAACTTTGGCATACGATCTTCGTTTGACACACACAATATCTCATTAGAAAGATCTATCCGAGAACTACAACTTTAGGAAGAGAAACATCAGTCCATGGAACCATGTTGCACCCAATTTTCCCAAAAAATGTTGTTTAGGGCCTCAAAATAGCTTCAGAAGTTCAGGACATGAAAAACTACTAAAAATAGTAAACTGTGCTACAATTAAGGAAACTAAGAAGCTAAAAGAAACAATGGTGGGGGTCTAAGTGGACTTGGTGGGTGGCCACCAATATCCACCTAGATCATTCCTCCCCCCTTAGGAGGCAATGGTCCCCATTGCATTGAGTTCCTCCATGAGATGAGGAAGCTTCTGCTGAACTTGGTCCCTGGTGAGCCACTTGCCCTAGTGAAGGAGTTGGCCTGCTTTGACAACTCGATACAGTTGGATATTCCGTTGGTGAGTGTGCTTGATCTATGTGTCCATGATATGATCAGTTCCAGCTTGTTCCAGGCAATCTGGATTTAAGTTTGTGGGTGTGATATTTTCTGCAATGTCGGATGTGTCTAGCAATGGTGGAAAGTATGGCCGAAGACGGTCCACATTGAACACTGGGTGAAGGCCAAGGAATGGAGGAATACTGAGCTAAAATTCATTGTCTCCCATAGCCTTGGTAATGGTGTAAGGACCATATCGAAGTGGTCTGAGTTTCCGATAGGCTCCGGTAAGACGTTCCTTTTGCAATTGAAACAAAACTTTATCACCCACTTGAAACTTGTGTGGCACCCAATGTTGATCATGTCATTGCTTGTACTTGGAATTTGATTTCTACATAATTTTGTGGACATGTTGGCGAATATGTTGGATGTGCCCAATGAAATTGGTTGCCTTATCTGTTTCGTATTGGACATGAGCCGAATTTGCGTGAGTAGTTGCAAATGGCATGGCCACATCAATGGGACATAGTGGTTGGAATCCCAAGCCCACCTAAAAAGTGTTGTGGCCAGTCGAGTTGTAGAGAGATCGGTTGTAGCTGTGCTAAACATAGGGGAGGCTCTCATCCCATGTGCATGGATGCATTGAGTTGTACATGCACAGAATGTGTACGATCATCCTATTGACAATCTCTATCTCGCCATTAGTTTGAGGATGGAAGGTTGTGAACTTAGTGAGTTTGGTGTCTAGCATCGACCAGAGACTAGACCAAAAAGTACTGAGGAACCTGCTGTCCCGATCTGAGATGATAGACTATGGGATGCAAAAGTGTACCCACACTCATTCAAAGAAGATTTTAGCAATGGCTTCTACTATGATATTCTTCTTACAGGCCGCCATAATTGCCATATTCGAGAAACTATCAACGACCACAATAACATAGTCATTTCCATGCTTAGTATAAGGAAGGACCGACATGTAATCCATGGAGATGGACTCCCAAGGTCGACTAGGGGTAGGAAGGGGGGTATAGAGGCCTTACTTCTTGATGGTCGGTTTGGAAATGGCACATGCAGTGCATGATCTAATGTACTTCCCGACATCCTATCGAAGATTCAACCAATAGAAATACTTTTGCAGTACTGCCACAGTTTTCTCGACCCCAAAATGCCTAGCAGCCCAACTATAGTGTGCTTCCCAAATCATCTTGGCACGCTCACTTTAAGGAACACAAAGGTAACCCAGGTGGCATAAAAAGGCATCCTAGAGGTGAAAATTTGGAACATGCTAACCCTCCAAGAGTGTCTGGTATGTGTGGCCGAATTCTGGGTTGCTTTTGTAGAGAAGTGGCCAATCAGAAGTTTCATGCCCACAAGAGTTGAGCACGATGGTTAATTCCATGATCGATGGTCAACTAAGCCAATTCATAACATTATTGGTGTTTCCCTTCTTATACTTCATATTCAAATGGAATTGTTGCAGATATGTGCACCACTATTGATGGCGATCATTCTGCAATTTCCCTTGGGTCTGTATGAACTACAAGGGTCAGTGATCTTTTTGGATGACCGTTTCCTTCCCCAAAATGTAATGCTTCCATGGTCGGTAGGCCTGCATAAGGGAATACATCTATTTGTCATAAGTGGGATACTTCCAGATTTTGTCTGAAAGTGTCTCACTATGATATGCCACTAGATGCCCGTGTTGAGTAAGGACTGCCCCAATAGCATAGTCAGAGGAATCTATCTCGACCTCAAATGGTTGTTTCAAGTTTGGTAATGCGAGAATTGGTGCCGAGCAGAGGCAATCTTTCAACTCTGTGAATGCCTTCTATTAAGATTCAAAACAAAATAATTTTTCTTTCGCTCCTCCCTTGGTGATTTGACTCAAGGGCCAAGTGATATGAGAAAATCCCAACATGAACCTATAGTAGAAGTTGGCAAGACCTAAAAATTTGTGGAGCTCTATCAGAGTGATTGGAGATGGCCAATCCTGAATGATTTGGATATTGGTTGGATCCACATGCACCCCTTGTTCATCAATAATGTATCCCAGATATTGAACCTAGGTCATGACAAATGTGCATTTCTCCAAATTGGCACATAACTTGTGTTTCCACAGTGTTTGGAGAACCTGTTGAATGTGGTGGAGATTCTCTTCCCAACTTTGGATGAAGATCAGGATGTCATCCAAGTATACCACTACAAATGAGTTGGTGAATGGCCGCAAGATGTCATCTATTAGCCTCATGAAGGTTGCAGGAGCATTCGTCAATCTAAAAGGCATAACCAACCATTAGAAAAGGCCCTCCTTGGCTTTGAAGGCAGTCTTCCACACATCGGAGGGTTCGATTAGTACCTGTTGATATCCTGACTTCAAATCGATGTTGCTAAAATATTTTGCCCCTTTCAGTTAGTCCAGGAGATAATCAATCCATGGGATCGGGTACCTATTAAAAATAGTGATCTTGTTCAGCACCTGATATTCAATACAGAGTCTCCCATCGGGCTCCCACAGGGAAATGAACTCAAACGGATGTGACGTTTCTGCAACAGCTCCTAAATCTACCTCTTGATTTCATCATTCTCCATAATAGAGTGTTGATAGACTGGTCCATTGGGTAGCGGTGCACCTGGGGTCAGATCAATGGAGTGCTTGACTTGACAGTGCAGAGGAACCCTTGCGGGGGAGGTGAAGATGTCAACGTACTCCTCCATGACCTCGTCCATCTATAGTTGTCATGTGAAGGGGCCTTGTCTAGAGGTCGTGGCCACCGTCTTCTTCTTTCCTTGAGGGTGTATCATCAGGAAAACAAATTTTCCGGTTTTGGAAATGAGCTTACTACATTGTTTTGCAGTAACCAAAGAGATGGTGGTAGGCAGTGCTACTTCTGGTATCTTGTACAATGTATTTCCCAAAGTAACAATAAGAACACGGGGCCTTAATTCATACATGGCATGTCACTTCCACAAGTATGGTTGTCCTAATAATACATCACAAACATTAAGGGGAGCAACGTCACACAATACCTCATCTATGAAGGGCTTGATGTTGTATGGAAGGTGACATTGCTGGCTCACACGAAGATCCTGTCCTTGGTGAAGCCACCCGATGTTGTATGGTTGTGGATGTATTGTGGTGGGGTAAGCCCAGCCACCTCATGACCTCTACCGAAATGAGGTTCTTTTGGCTACCTCTGTCGACAATGAACTATAGCGAGGAGCCCTTTACCCACATCTGGGAGTGGAAGAGATGTTCCTCCTCCTCTGGATCTTCAGGTTCCTCCTTCTGGATCTTCATGGTGGAAATGGTGGCATTGGGCTCCGCATCGATAATTTTCTTCCCTTTGTCATTCCCCTTATTGGGTTCTAACTCAAAGTTAGAACATGCATCTGATTCTAAAACCTGTAGCTTGGTCACCAGTGACTGCCTGGCCCAACACTCACTTGTGTTGTGAGTGGAGCTCTTACGGAACTCACACCACTTTCCCATGTCCTTTTTCGGCTTCGTGGCATTGTTCTTTGCTTGCAGCTTTGGTGGGTTGTCTTGGGCCACCCCACCTTGGGTTTGTCTTTGGTTCTACAATTTGGGGGCACCTTTCCTTTGCTTCGGATTCGCAGATCCAAAGTCTTGCTTCTTCTGTTTAAACATTTTCTCAATATTGACGGCATATTGGTATGTTGTGTCGAGCGAGGAGATGTTCAAGAATTCTATTTCTTCCTAGATGTACCTATTCAAGTAGCAATGGTATTTGAGTACCAAATGCTACTCTGAATCCTTGATACCAACTTTGTGCAAAGCATATGGAAAATATTGGTAAACTTCGGCATGTCTTGGTCCCTTCCCTGCCAACCATGGTCCACTTTATGTATTGATCCTCATAGCTTCCAACAGGGTAGTACTTCTCCTTAATGGCAGTCTAGAATGAATTCCAGGTGGGTGCGGCTGAAAAAAATGAGGTCGTACTTTCATCCTTTTGCTCGCAGTAGGTTTCCCACCAGTCCTTGACATGGGGGGCGGCTTTGAGAAGAGCAAAAGTAATATTTTCCCAATCGGAAAAATCATGAACAAAAAAATACACTTCTAACAAATTTAACCATTTATCTACGGCATCTGCATCTATCTGACCCTCAAATATGGGAATGTCAAAGTTAACTTGTACCTTAAAGGGTGTGGCGCTTCCAAAGTAGTTTCTAGAAGTAGATGTGTCGCCCCTGGGTAGCCATTTAAGGATCTGGACAAAGTTGTCCATCATCGTGTTGCTTTGTCACTCGAGGGCCTCTTTGAGCAAGATTTTGATAGGATCTCCTGCCCCCTCGTATTTCTTTTCATCCGCCATGGGAGGCCGTTGGGATTTGCGAGGCTGGTCTTGCAAAGGTTCGACCAGTTCAAGCCCTAACTCCTTATATCCCGACCTCATTGGGGACAAGCAAAGAAAGACAGAGAAAGAGCAAACCGCTCTAATACCACTGATCCGGATTTAAATAGGAACGGAACAAATTACAGATATAACCATACGTATAGAGATGTAGCAGAAATAATATTTCATTTCATTACTGTAAAAATACTGAAATATGCTTACAAACAGAAATGGAAATAAACTAGCTAGGGCGATGGTAGCTTATCTCTGAGAAGAGATGTGGTGGCTACATGCCGCTAAATTTTATTACAATGAGGCTTGAAGGCCTATTTATTGTTGAGAAACAATGGAAAACCCTAAACATCCAAAAACCTAACCCTAGAAGATGAAATGCCAAATTGTGGGCCCCGTTTGGGTAAATTGGTACATTAACTTCCCAAGGTCGTAACTTTGGCATACGATCTTCATTTGACATGCGCAATATCTCATTAGAAAGATCTATCCGAGAACTACAACTTTGGGAATAACAACGTCAATCCATGGACCCATGTTGCTCCCATTTTTCCCCAAAAAAATGTCATTTAGGGCCTCAAAACAGCTCTGGAAGTTTAGGACCCGAAAAACTGCTAAAAATAGTAAATTGTGCTACAATTAAGGAAATTGAAAAGCTAAAAGAAACAATGGTGGGGGTATAAGTGGACTTAGAGAGTGGCCACCAATATCCACCTGGATCATCAACCAGATTTTTCTAGTGATATTTCCTGACAAATGCGTCATTGAGGTTTGCTCCTTGGTGAGGTAGTGCAGTAATCCTTCGGATTAACATATCATCAATTGGGATTGGCATTCTGAGCCACAGACACCCATCATGTACCAATGCCAATAGTTTGCACACACAAATTGTGTTTATGTTGTTCTGCCCAAAGTGTGGAATGTAAACCATATTCAACAACCTAGTGTGTTGAATCCCTGCTACCCACTTCATCATCTCAACCCTTGTCACTCCAGCCTCTTCATAATAAATAGATTGGAGGAAAATTGGGGATACTTGTTACAATCATTGAAATCTCGATCCTCCATGCACAGTTGGGGCACCCTAGCCAACAACTCTCCCTCAATCGACACTTCCTCTGGTAACAGGGGTGTAAATATCTTGTATTTGATAGAATCTGGGTCCTTTGTCACCTTTGTAGTTGGCTTCCTTGGCGACATATAGGGTGGAAACCTGGATATTGGTTCCACCTCGTCTATGCTAATATCCTCCAATCTGCTAGTTATTTCTTCCTAATCTAGATATTAGGCCTCCATTGGTTGCTTATGTGTATCCATTCTCTCCTTACTCTGTTGCTCTGGGGGTATTTTCCATGGTGATTGCCTAACCGAGGTCCTTTGGGGCTTCTTTTGCTTCTTGGCCATTACTATTGTAGCAGTAGGTTTAGCTCTCAACAATCTTGGTGTAGTAGGATGCGCTGGCTATGAATCTGATCCAGGTGGATCTTTAAAAAGTACCAGTGGCATGGTAAGAAGGCTCAAAACTCAAAGTGGAAAAATCTAGGTAAACTTAGCATCGAATCAAAGTGCTCATCATCATGATTTTAACAGTGCGAATGACACTCAAATCCAAGTTCATATGAAGAAGTTAGTGCAATTCAAAGATCAAGTTTGACTTGGACAGGTGGTAGGAGGAAATGACGTGGCAAAACTCTCAATGAATGGGGAAGCGCCAAGTGGTAGGCCACCATTGGTCCTGCATATCGTAGATGGCAGAAGGAAGAGGTCGCGGCTTAAGAAAATCAACCCCAGCACTACTGAGTTGCGATTTTCAATATCGCAATCATAGATCACAAGGAGGGAAGAGTTAAAGAATTGGTTGTAGCAGGATCAAGTTGCGATGTGATAAATTGCATATCGTACATCACAAGGAATGACATTACAAAATCGACCCCAACAGGATCAGGTTGCGATTGTGATATCACACATCGCACATCACAATATCCCGACAATAAGAAACACCCCAGTTCCACCAAATTCAATTTGCGATGGGGTCTTCAGATCTTATATATATTATATTGTAGTTGATAATTATCGACTGGTCTGTCTTTATCACTTTTTTCTTAACTGTAAAGGCACAATATTATTCGTTGATTTAAAAAAAGTTGATTCTCTATGTTAAAGCCACCAGATTAAGGATTAATGTGCAATTAAGAGGTTTTTCTATGTTTAAACAAGTTATTACCTACATACTATTCCAGGTCTCAGATCCTCGGTGTGGAAAAACTACCCGCCTGCTATACTTGTCATTTGTTAGGAACTGCTGAGATTGAGGAATTAGTTGATCCAACGTATATAATGGATTGTCTACATAGGAAAAAGGTATATACTGGCATGATAGGTTAGAAACCATTGTGTGCAGCAGTAATCCAACCTAGCAGCAGGTCGGAACCTCGCCTTGAGCAACAAGGAGGTTCCGAGAGGGTGCAGAAGTTTTATTTCTCTGAATTAGGTGTTCGGATAGGTGATTCTACGTGATTTGTCACCAGGATTTTAGTCGTATTGTCTCTTTTTGAAGTTGGGCTCTCCATTCTTTGTCCATCTTCCAGCTTGGACATATAAGGATTGTAAATGAATGTTTCTTTTACTTTTATCTCTTTTTATGCTTTTTAATGAATGAATGCCTCCCCACTATTGATCAGGGCCCAGAGATGTAATCCAAATTGGATGAACTCTGTAATCAAATCTTTGTGTCATGATTTCATTCTTATCTTGTTATTTCCGCATTGTTTTATGTGCTTTTAAGTTTCATGGTTAATAAGCTCTATTACATGTAATTCTTATAGGTTTTAACCCTGTACAAAAATTACCTGCATATGAATTCTAAAACAAAGAAAATAAACAATGCGAGAGCATAACACATAAAACACATATGCACAGAGATTTTCC
>APFE030487813.1:63841-119488 GCA_000404065.3 Pinus taeda
AATCTAAGACACACAATCGTATTGTGCTCTTTGCCTTCCAATCCAACTTCTTCCATTCTTCATCGGTCACTCCCGTTGGTTTAGTACCCGGATCTACTGCGATCCATGGATCTTTATCCACCAACAGATCCTCCATCTTGATTTTCCACAACTCAAAACTCTGACCATTGAACTTCTCAATCTCTATCTTTCCGCTGCTCGCCATATTCTTTCACCACCAGAATCGATCTTGCATATCTCCCACTGAACAAGGTCTACCATAGGCCCGAACGAAACCCTTCAGCAACAAAGGCGTCCCCTTGAAGCCAAAACAGCTCTGATACCAAATGTAGGTTTTAACCCTATATAGAAATTACTTGCATATGAATTCTAAAACAAAGAAAATAAGCAATGCACAGAGATTTTCCCCTGGATCCCAAAACCGGGACTACCAGCTTGATTTTTCATTATGTTCCTTTCAATGTAACAATACATATTTATACATGTTGAAGCATCCAATACCATGTACCGAAAACCATTGCGTCCAAAACCATGGACCGAAAAAGCCATAGGTAGGTTCACCCAACCTAATATAGGGTCCAAAAAAAAATTCCCGGGGTGCTACCCCAGACCCCATAGAGGGGGATACCCGCTACGCAATCGGCGCAACTAAGGGGGCTTCGTCCCCCCTCTAACCCCCTGGTTCACTGCATATGTTAGTTGTGGAAAGAATATAACATAACCCAACAATTCTAATGCATCTATAAGTGAAAGATCTTGGATCAAGTTTGGTATCGAAGTAGGTCTTTGTTGATGCTAATTGCATGAATATATGCTAACCTGGAACAAGCTGTGAAAAGGTGAAGGAAATCTTGAGTCCTTTGATCCTGGAGTAGGATGTGCACAACGAAGAAGAAACATGGCAAATGAAGAAGCTCGTTGGAAAGAGGAATAGAATTTCCGCAAGGTATTCTAGAATATGGCAGAGAAAGTGGAGAATTTGTTTTCAGAATATGAGAGGGCACTTCGGCACGAGAATAAATATGCGGATGACAATAGATCAGAAAACCATGAAGGTGGTGGAGAAGAACCTCCTCCCTCTCCTTCTTCAAGTGATAGTTCTCATCACTCTAATTGTGATTCCAAACATACATCTAAGAAACCATTCTTCAAGCTATATATAAAGTTTGACCTGCCCATGTACAATGGAGAGAGTAAAGAAGAAAAACTCAATAATCGGATAAGACAGATAGAGGCCTACTGTCGAATTCTGCAGATCAAGGAAGGCGAGGAAAAGATCCAGTTGGTGTCCCTTTGGTGGGAGAGTAGATTGCAAGGAAGAAAAAATGTGGGTAGCCTTCTTTCCTCATGGTAAAATTTTGTTTCTACATTGAAGAATCAGTTTTACCCTCTAGCATATAAACAAAAAGAATTAATGGAATGGAAACACCTAAGGCAAGGCAAGGATCAAAATGTGAAAAAACTTATTGAAGAATTTAGAAAACAAGCATTAAATTTGAGCATTCCATAAGATTCACCAAATATGGTAACAAAATATATTGGTTCTTTACATAGTTACATAAGGCATTCATTATTATTGCTTGAGCCTGCCAGTATCGATGAGGACAGTGTGAAGGCCATGAATCTTGAAAGCAGGGGGAAGCTTGAACAAAATGACCACCCAAGAAGAGTTGAAACATCCAAGAGAAGAGGGGGAAATCCATCTTGTGCAAATTGTGAGAAAGAGGGACACGACAAAGAGAACTGTTGGAAATTGCACCCTGAGCTGAGACCTAAGAGGAATGACAAAAAGGAGAGGAAGAAGACAACTTCCACCATGCAACAAGATCACGAGTCTGAATCGGAGGAAGATGAGAAGGTCACAACTGTAGGATTTGCATGAGGTAGACCAATTGACCAAGGATCAAATTTCGGTGACGAAAGGAAGATTGCAGCTCTTGGGATCGCAACAAATGGACCTTTCAATTGGGTTCTGACTCGGCTGATGAAACAAAATTTTCAATAGGTATTGTACCAAAAAATAAAGGTACACCCAATGCGGCATGGCTCTAGGAACTTGAGGAGATCAACCAAAGAATTCAAGTAGATAATGTTGAGCTAAGGAGACTCCTACATGAAGCCAAAAAGGAGAAACAAAGGTTTCTACACCAATTGCAAACCAAGGATGAAGCCTTAGAAAAGCTACAACATAACCACCTTGAGGTAAAAAGTGATTCTTCTATTTCATGTACCTTTCCTGATGATGATTTCGCTTCTTTTGAAAAGTGTAATACAGGTATCAGCTCCAAACTGTTAAGGAGAATGGGGTATGAGGGGAAGGGCCTCGGCAATAATGAACAAGGTACCATAAACCCCATCAAAATAGAGGAATTGCCTCATCATGCAGGAATTGGGTATGTCAGGAAGGAAGTTGGGGAATGCTCCAAAACATCTAGTGACCAACCAATGATGGATGATGAGATCACTTCCTCACATTCCAACGATAGTGAGGGTTCCATGGACACTTATTAGAGGAACGCCAAGGGAAAGCACTCTAAGACAACTTGGAAATTTTGGAGGAGAAAGAATCATTGTAGTCACTATAACGAGGTGGGACACTAGGGAGCCATGTGTCATATGCTCCATGTTGAGAAAGTGTCAGTAAAGAAGCCAACAGGTGAATATGTTCAACAAAAAAATCCACCACATTCATGGTGGTCTTATTTATTAATTCAAATATGGTTTCTTTAGATGTAGTAGCTTGTTATGGCCATCGTTTGTAAGTCATACGTTGTGAATAAATGTAAAAGTGATGATATGTCTCCCATCACTTAAAAATGCAATGATGATGTTTTTAGGCCTTCTTTGAGTAGTTTGGGTATTGGTTTCTATCATGTCAAACTTAACTAAAGAGAGTGTGTCTTATAAACTCTTGGAAAGTGTGGGGTTGTTTGAGTCATGTATGGTTTGTATATGATTGTAGATGTACTCAGTAGTGAATGTTGAACACCTGAAGCTTTATGAACCTCCAATGATTATGGATACCGAAGAGGTTGCACATATTCCTACAGTGGATGATGTTGCACCAGAGTATCTAGACCAGTTGCTCAAATATCTCATACTCTACAAGAAAACCAGAACTTCATGATGGGGAGATGTGGAGTACATTCATGTGGGCTTCAAAGGAATGCATCTAAGTAAAGCTCGATGGATGGAGAAAGAAAAAAAGTGAGGGAGAATTTTCCTCACTTCCAATTGACTGAAAGGACTTTGGTAGTCCAAAATCTCTTAGTGGGGAGGATTGATCTAGGTGGATCTTTAAAAAGTACCAGTGGCATAGTAAGAAGGCTCAAAACTCAAAGTGGCAAAATCTAGGTAAAATTAGCATCGGATCGAAGTGCTCATCATCCTAATTTTAACATTGTGAACAACACTCAAATCTGAGTTCATATGAAGAAGTTAGAGAAAGTCAAATATCAAGCTTGACTTGGACAGGTGGAAGGAGGAAGTGACGTGGCAAAACTCTTAGTGAATGGGGAAGTACCAAGTGTTAGACCGCCATTGGTCTCGCATATTATAGAACACAAAAGGAAGAGGTCATCGCTAAAGAAAATCGGCCCCAACACTATCAAGTTGTGATTTGCGATATCACAATCACAGATCACAAGGAGGGAAGAGTTAAAGAATTGGCCCTAGAAGGATTAGGTTGTGATGCCATCAATCGTATATTGCACATTGCAAGCAACGACATTACAAAATCGGCCCCATTAGGATCAGGTTGTGATTGCGATATCGCACATCGCACAATACAGTATCTTGATAACACCTACCACCCCGATTCCGCCGATTGTGATTTGCGATGCAGTCTTCGGATTCGATATATATTATATTGCAATTGATAATTGTTGACGGTCCACCTTTATCACTTTTCTCTCATCGCTTAAACGTAAAGGCACAAGATTATCCATTGATTTAAAAATGCGTTGATTCTCTATGTTAAATCTGTTGGATTAAGGATTAATGTGTGGTTAAGAGGTTTTTCTATGTTTAAATAGGTTATTACCTGCATACTATTCTAGGTCTGATTATCTAATAACAAGATCTAAGACAAATAATAAGGTATTACAGACTCATGTGCATGGATTTTTCTATGTTATATTATGCAATGGATCGATAAGATTGTGAAATACACAGACAATGAAGCAGTAAACAAAAACATAATAGACAACACATAACACAACAAATTTAATGAGGAGTTCAACCAATACTCTTGGGCTACATCTCCTGGTCCAGCCTTCAGTGGTGGCCTCTCTATTATGTCTTCAAGCAGAGTTTTACAGTAGTATGAGCTCAATTTGAGACTCAATACACAACAGATATAACAGTAAGAGTTTGCTTGAACCTCTCAAGCCTTCTCAGAGTACACAAACTCTCTGGATTTACTCTCTGTCTTTGTCTTAGCTTTGCCTCAGCACTGCCTGCTCTGTCTTTGTTTTCTATGGCTTTAAAGCCAATTTTGTGTTGCCTGCTCGTTTCCTCTTCCCAACTTTCTATCTCCTGGCCTCTATCTGCTCGAATCCCCCCGCTCAGTGCTAGTAAGCATGGCATAATGCCTTTAGGGGAGGTGGCCACCTGTTCCATAACGGATGAGTGCATTGGCCCCCTGAAATCCTTGAAATGACCATTCTTTGTTTACACATAGAAATGTGTTCGAATGCAAGAAAAAAACGCCAATCACTATTCATATGGACTTCAAAAGTCCTTAAATCCACCCTATTCTCCTATTGGGTTCACCTGTAAGTCGCCATCGCATGTCGCAATGGCCTGTCCCTTCGTATTTTAGAAATATGTTAAAACTGCAAAAATAACGTAAAAATGGCTTGTGGAGGATCTGAAATAATATATAATATCTTTAAGGAACCTTTTCAGGTCCGGCTTATCGCATTAGCGCTTCACCCCTTGTATTTTGTTTAATAAACGAAATACGCAAAATACATTAAAAATGCTTGTTCTGTAGATCTCAAATCTTATGAGATGATATTTATATAACCATCGGGTCTGGTTCATCGAATCGCATATAGGTATGTGTATAGGCCCCACTCCATAAGGTTTCTCCGATTGTGATATTGCGATCTGATTAGTCACAATCGCATATCACGATAGCCCCGAGCCATTGTAAGCACTCTTTGTAATCTCCAATAGCAATCATGCGATGCAACATGGGCCATCGATCTGCGCACTTGATCGATGATCCTAGTTGACTCCGCCAGTCGTCGTCGCAAGTGTTATATAGTCTGCGTCGATATCCGTTGATTGCCACCACCGATTGCAATTCGCTGATTAGATCTAGACCATTGATTGACCATATCTGACGGCTATTGTACATCCACTATTCAGACCTCTGATACTCTTTTTTTCACTGCTTTCACGTATTTTTGCCTCCCAATAGTGTTTTTCTACCATTTTGAATGGTTTTCTCATGCAATTTTTTTTGGTCTTTTAAACGATTTTAAGAGATTTCAAGACTTAGAGAGTGTTCTTAGATCCATTTGGATCATGCCTTCCCACTGAAAAAAAAAAAAATTTGACCACCAAAAGTTGGTTTTCAAGGATCGCTCAAGTGAGGATACAGTTGCCTCACTTTCCCAATCCCTATCCATTTTGCACTGCTAGGTTTTGAACCTTTGAGCCCAATTCTTAGGTACTCAACATCCCCTCTACGCGTAGTTCTCACCTTCCTATCCAAAACTGTATCTTCGTGCAACTCATTAAGATATTCAGGCAACAGATCATCAATAGAAGGCAATTGAATTTTCTCTTTAGGATCTTCAATTAATGAAGGTTCAAACAGTCTTAAATTTTCTACATTTACCACTGAATAGATGTGCATGTAAGCTGGAAAATCAAGGCAGAAAGCATTCTCACCAATTTTCTCAAGTATCTTGAAAGGCCCATACCTTATTGGCTTCAGATTTTTTCCTTCACCTTGCATTCTGTCCTTGCTGATATACAGCCATACTTGATCACCAACTTGGAAGTTGTGCTCCACCCGATGCTTATCATGTTGTTCGTGCACCGCCTGGTGAATTTCTTGGATATGTTCAATGAAACTGGTTGCTTTGTTCACATCATTGTTTCCAGCAACTACTATGTCTTTTTCAAATACAAAATCCAAGGGAGACCTTGGTATAAAACCAAAACAGGTCTCAAAAGGAGATCTCTGTGTAGAAGAATGTTTAGCACGGTTGTAAGCATGTTGCACATAACATAAAAGTTCATCCCAAAGCTTGGGATGCTTGCTGCAATAACCCCTGAGAAATTGGCTCATTGTCCTGTTGACTATCTCTGTTTGGCCATCCTTTTGTGGATGAAAAGTTGTGCTCTTCTTCAGTCTGGTGTCCATCAATTCCCACAGACTTGACCAAAACTTTCCAACAGATCAGGAATCAATCAGATACTACAGAAGTGGGTAATAGAAAATGCACCCAAACATGCTGAAAGAACAACTTTGTTGTTTGTTCAGCCGTAATATTCTTATTCCAAGGTATTAAAATGCACATTTTGCTGAACCTATCCGCAATAACATATAAATAGTCATGACCTTTTCTAGATTTTGGCAATCTCCCCAAAAAATCCATGGAAACACTTTCCCAAGGACGGGAAGGAACTGGTAGTGGAGTGTACAAGCCTAATTTTCTATTGTTGGGCTTACTTTTAGCACACATGGTACACCCCTTAACATATCTAGAAATTGTTTCATGCATTTTTGGCCAATAGAAATATCTTTGCAGTTGTGCAACTGTTTTTCTTACACCAAAATGACTTGATATCAAAGAAGTGCGTGCTTCCCTAATTATGTTAACTCTTTTAGTTTGTGGAATGCATAGCTTTCTCAAATGATACAAGAGTTGGTCCCTAACATAATAGTCCAATTCCTCTACCTTTTTTCCATGACATAAAGTTGCATATACATCTTTAAAATCTATATCTTGAGCATACTGTTCAATGTAGATTTCATACATTACCGAGCTATGCTTAAGTATAGTAGATGCATTTATGATTGGTCTGGACAACATATCTACAACTTTATTGTGTATGCCCTTTTTATATCTGATGGCTAAATGAAACTGTTGTAGGAAACCCACCCACCTATAGTGTCTTGATTGCTACAATTTAGTTTGTGAGTGTAGATATTGAAGTGGCTGTGATCAATATGTATAATTGTTTCTTTGCCCATTAAGTAATTTTTCCACTTTTTTACACTTTGTACTAATGTATACAATTCTTTATCATATGTGGGATAATTAACTACTGTGGAATTAAAAGTCTCAGAATGGTAGCATATGGTTTACCATGTTGCATCAACACTGCTCCCATGGCATAATCACTGGCATCTGTTTCGATCTCAAATCGTTGTTGAAGATTTGGCAATGCTAGTACTAGTGTTGTACTAATTTTTTCTTTCAAGGTGTCAAAGACTTTCAGCTATTTGCCTCCCCACTGAAACACATTGTTCAATCCTATTAAAGCATGTAAGGGAGATGCAATTAAGGAAAAGTTAGCAATAAACTTTCTCCAATACTGTGTTGCTCCTAGGAAGCTTCTAACTTTTGTAGCAGATTTTGGTTTAGGCCAGTTTACAATGACTTCAACCTTAGAGGGATCTATCTTCAATTCACCACCCCCTACAATATGACCCAAATAATTTAAAGATGTTTTTCCAAATTCACACTTTGATAATTTAACATAGATATTTTCTTTTTTCAAAACATCTAGAGTCTTCTTTACATGCTTTAAATGTTCTTCCCATGTTTTATTGAAAACAAGAATGTCATCCAAATATACAATTACAAAATCATCAATAAAATTCCTGAGTACATCATTCATAACTCTCATGAAAGTGGCAGGAGCATTAGTTAAGCCAAGAGGCATAACTAGCCATTCATACAACCCTTGATTTGTTTTGAAAGCAGTCTTCCATGCATCTTGCTCTGCTACTCTGACCTGGTGGTAACCATTACGCAAGTCCAACTTGGAAAAGTAAATAGCTTCTTTCAACTGATCCAATAGATTATCAATGCGAGGAAGGGGATAATGATTCTTGATCGTTATTTTATTCAGTGCTCGGTAATCGATGCACATCCTCCATGAACCATCTTTCTTCCTCACCGACACAATTGGAGATCTGCATGGTGATGTGCTTGGTCTTATGAACCCTTTCTCGAGCAGCTCCTGTACCTGCTTCTTGATCTCTACATTCTCTAAAGCGGATAACCTGTACATTCCAATGTTAGGCAATGGAGCATCTTGTTGCAAATCCTATAAAATTTCTTTTTTGCGTGGCAGACCTTTAGGTTCTTGAAATAGGATATCATATTCTGAAACAACTTTTTCTAAATCATCTTTTTGTTTAGCATCACAACCTTCAAATACATTGGTTTTATCATGTTTCTTTTCCTTTACAACCATCAGCAAAAATTACTTGCATGAATTTACAATCCTTTTCATCTACCCTGAGTTTATGAGAATATAATTATTCTTGAGTTTATGAGCTCTTACAATATATTCAATTCCATCTTTAACGAGTTGATACTTATTTTCATCTCTATGGAAAATTGCTTTTCTATCATACAAGTAAGGACCTCCTAAAACAATTCCACATATATCCAAGGAAATGATATCTAACTCAACCTCATCTACAAACGTTGACCCAAAAGAAAACCTAAGTTTACATTGTCTAGTCACTTGTAGCTTTGCTTTATCACATACCCAACCTAATCGATATGGCTTCTTGTGAGGTGTGGTTAGTAGTCCCAATTTCTTTACAATTGCTTCAAAAATCAAGTTTACTTGTGGGCTACTATCAAATAAAGTATCAATCTTTTGATGCTTGGAAATAACTCTAATATGAAAAAGCTCAAGACTTTTCCTCTCATTTTCTTCACTATCAATAGTTTGTGCATAATTACTAGTAGATGCTTCAGAATTTTTACCTTTTATACCTGTGGCTGCGATTGTTGTTTCATCGCTTGAGTCTAACCCCAAATATTTTTGTATAGTAGCAACAGTCTTCTTCTTCTTGCCATTGAATTTCTTGGGTTTCAGCTCCAGATGCAAGGACCAACAATGTTCATCATCATGTCTATCCTTCTTGTTGTGAGTGCATGAAGGTTTGTCTTTCTACACATCGTTTGCCTTCCTCTCTTCCATTTCTGCTTCCTCTTTTCCTTGTTCTTGCTTGCAGTGGGTTTTGATGATCCCCTAATCTTTGGGTTCACATTCTTGCCTCTAGCCTCTAGATGGGTAGCCTGAATAGATACCTCATCTATGCTAGTAAGGTTAAACATGAGAATGGTCTGCCTCAAATAGCTGTATAGACCACCTATATACTTCAGCAAAGTTTTAGGTGAGTCTAAAGAAATGCCTAGAACCAAAGCTCTTTTTCTAAATTATTGGGTGTTGCTTTGTACACTTTTCCCTTTTAATTGGCGAAGAGTTTGCCAACTCATCATAGCTTGTTTCATATAAGCTAGTGGATAGAATTGTTTTTTAATTGCATAAACAAATTCACTCTAGACAGAAAGAATTTTACCATGCTTCTTCAAGTCAGCTTATGTCATGCCTTCCCACCATACCAAGGTAGTCCCTCCAAGGCGCAAGCTGGCCAGCTAAATTTTACTCTTGTATGAATCAATTCTCTGCACCTTGCAATACACATCAATTTTTCTAATCCAGTTATCTAGCTTCTCTGCATTTAATTCTCCATTATATATTGGAAAATCAAATTTAACATCTAATTTAATCAAAGATATTTTTTCTTATTATTTTTAGGGGTATCAGGAGGTGTGGATAGAGGAGCCTCTTTTCCTTTCCCTTTGCCTTCAGAATGGTCATCTAGAAGAGATTCTTTTGTTCCTTTGTCTTGTTTAGAGGTTGAAGAATCTTCACTTCAACCTTTCTTAAATTCTCGATACATTTATTCTACCATGGCTCTCATGGTCATGAAACTGTCCATGAACTGAGAGTCTAATTCCAAGGGATTTTCTTCTACCATTTTCCTCCTAGGATAGACTCTACCAATTTCTAGGTTAGCTTCAACCAGTTCTCCTTCTCCTAATTTGAGCTTTGACCTAGTTATCATTCACCAATCCAGCACAAGCTTGTCTAACCTTATTAAACCTAAAGCTCTGATGCCACTTGATCTGATAATGAGATCTAAGACAAATAATAAGGTATTACAGACTCATGTGCATGGATTTGTCTATGTTATTTTATGCAATGGATCAATAAGATTGCGAAATACATAGAAAATGAAGCAGTAAACAAAAACATAATAGACAAGACATAACACAAAAAATTTAATGAGGAGTTCACCCAATACTCCCGGGCTACATCTCCTAGTCTAGCCTTCAGTGGTGGCCTCTCTATTTTGTCTTCAAGCAGAGTTTTACAATAGTATGAGCTCAATTTGAGACTCAATACACAACAAATATAATAGTAAGAGTTTGCTTGAACCTCTCAAGCCTTCTCTGATTACACAAACTCTCTAGATTCATTCTTTGTCTCTGTCTTAGCTCTGTCTCGGCACTGCCTGCTCTATCTTCTGTTTTCTATGGCTTTAAGCCAATTTTGTTGTGCCTTCTCATTTCCTCTTCCCGACTTTCTATCTCACAGCCTCTGTCCACTCAAATCCCCATGCTCAGAGTTAGAAAGCATGGCATAACGCCTTTAGGGGAGGTGGCCACCTGTTCCATAAGGGATGAGTGCATTGGGCCCCTGAAATCCTTGAAATGGCCATTCTCATTTTACATAGAGAAATGCGTTCGAGTGCAGGAAAAAACTGCCAAACACTATTCATCCGGAATTCAAAATTCCTTAAATCCACCCTATTCTCCTATTAGGTTCGCCTGTAAGTCACCATCGCATGTCGCAATGGCATGTCCCTTCGTATTTTAGAAATACATTAAAACTGCGAAAATAACGTAAAAATGGCTTGTGGCAGATCTAAAATAATATATAATAGCTTTAAGGAACCCTTTGGGTTTGGCTTATCGCATCGGTGCTTCACCCCTTGTATTTTGTTTAATAAATGAAATACGCAAAATACATTAAAAATGCCTTTTCTGTGGATCTCAAATCTTATGAGATAATATTTATATAACCATCGAGTCTAATTCATCAGATTACATATATGTATGTGTATAGGCCCCACTCCATAAGGTTTCTCTAATTGCGATATCGAAATGCGATTAGTCGCAATCGCATATCGCGATAACCCCAGGCCATTGTAAGCACTCTTTGTAATCTCTGATAGCAATCCTACGATGCAACATGGGCCGTCAATCTACGCGCTTGATTGACAGTCCTAGTTGACTCTGCTGGTCATCGTCGCAAGTGTTATATAGTCTGTGCTGATTGCCACCGTTGATTTCGATTCGTCGATCAGATATGGACCACTGATCGGCCAGATCTAATGTCTCCTGTACATCCACTGTTCAAACCTCCGATACTCTGTTTTTCACTGTTTTCACGTGTTTTTGCCTCCCAATAGTTTTTTTCTACCATTGTAAAAAGTTTTCTCATGCGATTTTGTTTTGGTCTTTTAAAAGATTTTAAGAGATTTCAAGACTTAGAGATTGTTCTTGGATCCATTTGGATCATCCAAGATCCTCAATCTGGAAAAACCGCCCACTTGTTATACCTATCATTTGTTAGGAATTGTCGGGATTGAGGAGTTAGTCGATCCAACATATATAATGGACTGTCCACAGAGAAAAAAGGAAGAAACCATCACGATAGTTCAGAAACCATTATGTGCAGCAGTAACCTAACCTAGAAACAGGCTGGAACCTTGCCTTGAGTAGTAGGGAGGTTCCAAGAGGGTGCAGAAGTTTTAATCTCCGAATTGGGTGTTCGGATAAGAAATTTTGCACGATTTTTCGCCAGGATTTTAATGGTACTGTCTGTTTCTAAAGTTGGGCTCTCCATTCTTCATCCATCTTCCAGCTTGGAGGTATAAGGATTGTAAATGAATGTTTCTTGTACTTTTATCTCTTTTTATGCTAGTTAATGAATGAAGGCCTCCCCACTATTGAGAAGGGCCCGAAGATGTAGTCCAAATTGGATGAACTCCATAATCAAATATGTGTGTCATGGTTTCATTCTTATCTTGTTATTTCCATAGTGTTTTATGTGCTCTTAAGTTCCATGGTTAATAAGTTATGTTACATGTAATTCTGATGCATCTATAAGTAAAATATCTTATATCAGAAGTGGTAATGATGGATTCTAGCCCTCAACTCAGAAACTCCTTCTCAAGCTCCTTCCAACTCCAACCAGACATGTAGTAGAATGCTCGACTCACACTTAGGTGCAAAATCACCCAGCGAATTCTCAGCAAAAAAGGATTTTGAATATGGAGCGAGGTGCCATATTTATATCCTTTTTCAAATTCAAACCACTCAATGCCCCTCTAGATACTCCTCATAAATGCAAATTTGGCGGCATATTTTCCTAGGTATGCTCCTTAAATGCATTTCCCATGCTCATTTTAATGATAATTTCCCTATCAAATCACCCCCAACGGTCATATTCTGGACAAACTGCATCAGAACCCTCCCTGTAGTGTAGTTACCCCTCTTCGTCACAGTTTCCTCCACCTGTGCCATCCTCCTAAATGTCGTGCAACCCTCCTTCTTTGACAAGGTCCTTCATTGGTAGACTACTTTATAATCTTGTGCTTCCTTCCAACTGTCTGTAGTTCTAAGGCTATCGTACATTCATATAGTCATCATGCAGCCCTAGGGACTGAATCATCCCTGTAGAGTTTCAACCTACTCCCATTTACTCACCCAACAAATAGTTCTCCATTCAGCTTTGCAAGCTGAACTGTGTCACCATCTGAGATATCCCTGATAGCGTACGGGCCTACCCAATGCATATTGAACTTACGAGGGAACTGCGCAAACTTACTATCATACAAAAAACCAAGTCTCCATTCTTAAAATTTCATTGCTTAATATATCAATCATGCCATGCCTTTTCCCGGGCTTTCTGTACTCGTTGGTGAAATCTAGCAAGAAAGCAATATTCTTCTAGTATGAGTAGTTGTTCCAATATTTCTTCCATAATATCGATGTTTTCCATATTCGTCACTGTTGTGATTCTAAGACTTGGTACTATATATTCCATCAGTAGTATAGCTTATTGTCCATGCACCAGTCTAAATGGAGTCTGCCCAGTCAACTTCTTGCAAGCAATCCTGTATGCCCATAAAACTACGAGTATGCGCACATCCCAATCGTTCTTGTTTCCATTTCACACCTTTGTCAAATCTTTCTCAAAGTTTTATTAAAATCCTCAACCGTGTCATTCAGTTGAGGATGATAAGGCGTGCTGGTCTGGTGATGTATCTGAAACTCTTATGTTAATGCTTCAATGGTGTTGTTGAGGAAGTGTATTCCTTTATCTCTCATCAGGATATTTGGGCACCCAAACCTTGGCAACATATGCTCAAAGATGAAGTGTGCAGTAGTGTTTGTGTTGTAATCCTATATCGGTTGTGCCTCAGCCCACCTAGTCAAATAATCTGTCACAATAATAATATATCGTGCACTGATCTTCTTGCCTGTAAGATTGAACAGACCCACAAAATCAATCACCCACTTATCAAAAGCCTGCAAAATAACTTGTGGATTCAGCGGTAATTCATCTCTCTGAGATGGTCTTCTGGTCCTCTAACAAACATCACAAGTACTACAATAGTCCTTATAATCCTTGTGCACCATGGGCCACCATAGTCCTACCCTCAAAAGTTTTTGCATGGTTTCTTTTCCTGCGTACTACCCTCCTGCGACACCACCATGTGCTTCTACCAAAATACTATGTCTTTCATGTGCAGGGACATATCTACACAATATTTTTGTCAGGGCCCATTTTTATGCAGATACCTAGCAATAAGAGAAAAAATCATTGCTCTAACTACTAGTTCCTTCTTTTTTTGCATTGTATACTCCATAGGAGCTACTTCGGTAGTCAAAAGGTAAATAATATCTGCAAAATGTTCACCAGCAACCCCTACTACGAAGTGTTGCGCATCAGGAATTCCTTCTTCAATGTTGGTCGATTTTTAGTCGATCTCAATTCTAGACAGATAATCCAGCCTAGCATTCAATCATCCTAGCTTGACTATTACTTCAAAATTATATTCTTGGAACAACAATAGCCATATGAAAATATTCCCCCCCAACACAAGCTTGTTCACCAATTATTTAAGCGTCGAATGGTCTGTGAACATCTTGAAGTGCACACCCAACAAGTAATGTCTAAACTTCTGCAGTGCCTACATAATATTCAAGTCATCTCGTTCCTTCATGGAATAATTCCTCTTCGCCTTACATAATTTGCGACTCATAAAAGAAATGGGGTGATCAAGATCCCCCTCTCCTGGCTGCACTAAGACAACTCCCAAAGTTATACACGATGCATCCACATGAACATGGAACTCCTTCTTCCAATTTGGAAACACCAAGATTGGCGCAGTGACCATTTTCTCCTTTAAGACGTCAAGTCTCTTCTAGCACTCAACGCCCCAACATAAGGTGGTGTCTTTCTTGAGTATTTTCTCCATAAGTGTAGTGATCTATGTGTATGACTTAATGAATTTTCAATAATATCCAGTGTTTCCAAGAGTTGTGTAGCTGCTTCACATTCTTTGACAGATCCAAATTAATAATAACAACAATTTTTGCAGAATCTACCATCATCCCTTGCTTACAGACAACATGTCCCAATAAAATTATGTAAGGTACACAAAAATTACACTTCTTTAGGATTAATGAGATTTGATACTTATTGCAGATATCCAACATCAAGAACAGACTTGAGACATGCTTCTTTAATAGTCCAAAGACTGTCTGGTCATCAAAGTAAACCTCCAAAAACTTGTGAATAAATTCTTTAAACGTCACAACAACAACTCTGGAAAATATCGTTGGTGCATTCTTCAACCCAAACGGCATGAATTTATATTGAAAGCATCCCCATTCAGTAGCAAAGGTACCCAGAAAACCCATCTGTAAAGGAGTAGGCCTCCTTTCCTCCTACATTTTCTAGAACTTCATCTGTGAATGGTGTTGGGAACGGTTCATGTATGCATGCGTCACTTAGCTTCCTTAAATCGACACAAATCCTTATGTCTCCCTTGGTATTTTTCTCCTGTATTACCATTGGACTCACTTAGTCAGATTCTTCCACAAGTTTTATTACACCAACTATGACCATCTTCTCAAGTTCCTCCTTCACCATCTCCTTGTATTTTGGGTTGAGCCTATACGGTCGTTGTTTTACAGGCTTCGTATATGGCTTTAAAGTGATTTTCATGACACCCAGGTCTACCACGATGCCTTTTAACTCCATGACCTTCGTTGGGAACAACTCTTGGTACTCATGCAGTAACTCAGTGACGTTTCCTACTATATCTTCATCCCAGTAATTTCCTATGCAAATGAACTTGGGCTCCACCTCTAAGCTTATGTTGACCTGCCTCGTCTTAACAGGTTGTGTTACATCAGGTATTTCAACATTGGGTCCTGCCACTTCGCATTGTCCTTCTGACTCATGAATATTAATGATGTGTGGATCTTCCTCGCCCTCCTTACTGGTCATATTATAGCATTCCAGTACATGCTGCAACTGTGTGTTCCAGTCAGGTTGTACCCAAGTCATTGCTCATTAGGAGTCTGGAAAATTTCTTCTGTAATTTCTTGAAGGGCATTATCTATACAATGAAAACCATCCTCAAAGCTAAAGGTCAATGTAAAAATCTCCTTCATATCGTTCCAATCGGTGGTACCATGGCGCAGCTCCATTTCAATATACGAATTCATTGGTATCACATCCAAAGTGTGAAAAAATACATGTACCCATTATGATTGAGGTTCTTCGCCCCATGCATTATGTTGAAAAATGTGCAACAAGATATGTTAAATTTAGAATGTGCTATAAATAGAAGTCCTAAAAATAGCATGTCTATGTTGAAAATAATACTGAGAGGGGGGGCGAATCAGTATTAGCAAATCAGATACTTTTTCATTTCCACACTCAGATTCATATACGCGACTTCAGTTAAGGGTATATGCGTATATACGCGACTGTATTAAATGCAACAAGCGTATATGCAGCAATCTTATGATTCAGTTAGCTTATCTTCAGTAAATGCATCAGAAAATTATTAACCACATTAACAGTAAACAAGTGTAGTAAAACAGTACAGATCATCACACATAAGAAGCACACATGAACACCGTGATATAAGGTGGAAACCCAATGTGGGTGAAACCCACCTGCTACAATTCGTCTCTTTCTTCCTTTAATAAGAAACTTCTTTTACAATGTACTGGTGCAGTCCTTTACCAGCACGCAGGCTACAACCTGTAGAGGGCTACAACCCTCTCTCTTTTTCCAGTTACTTCTGGAAGGGAGCTACAACCCCCTTAGCTCTTGTACTAGTAGATATACTAGTACGTAGGTGCTGACCTATAGAAGGCTGCAACCTTCTTTTCTTTAGGGACCACATTTCATCAATTTTCAGACTAGATCCATAAGTACAAAACAATCACTGCTGCAATAATCATCCACTCATACTTGCATCATAAATCTCTAAATCACCCAATACTGAATCACTGAAACCCTGTCATGAAAAACACAGAACGTGAACCAGAGCCCAGAACTCTGCAACAACCAGTAGAATCAACCGCAACCTGAAATACCAAATCTCATAAAGCATACACTGCTTTACTATACCAGAACCGCGTGTATACGCGCTTTCCCTTCATACAACCCGCGTATAGATCGAAAGATAATTACTTGTACCTTCACTGTTATATCAACTCAATCCAAGCAGCACAAACCGATAACCAACACTACTAGATCTTCGCACTTCATCAGACCTTCATTCCTTGCTCACCCATTTTTGCCTAATGATCTTCTCGTTATATAGGTTAGGCTTCTCTCAATACCATGGTCCAAAACCATGTAGAAACAATACCATGAACCCAATACTTAGGGTCGTCACTTTGGACCAAATACTATGGACCAAATACCACAGACCAAAACCATGACTTCCAACATGTACGCGCATTTACTCTTATTAACCTGCGTGTATATGCGTATGCTCCTTCTGCTTCGCTAAACCGCGTATATACGCTCTTTCTTCAAGGTAAACCTGCGTATATCTCTCTATTTACCTGCTGTACTGTGATCTGTCCTCTGAGTGAGTTGCCATCACCTCTATCATTCCTCTGAGTGAGTTTCCATCAAGGACAACACCTGAATCATAATGCCAACAATCTCCCCCTTTGGACTTGATGGCAACCACCACACACCAAGTCACTCTCCCCCTTTGACATCAAGGGCAAAGGGCGGACCAAGATATTCTCTTCCTTGGTATACCTTCTGCTATACATACTCCCCCTGATAACTTGCTGAAATCTCTGAATGAGCTCCCACTTTGTATATGCCAAGATGTATCAATCCATCCATGCTCCCCCTAAGCAAATGAAAGATTTAGGACCTGCACTTCATTCAAAATCATGACTATCATTCTTCATATATGATTTGCACCATAAGCATCAGCATCTAAACCTGCAATACCATTCCTTTGATCAACCAACAAGATGTATCATTTAGCTACATAAGCATCATCACCAACTTCTAAACACATGAAAACAATGCATTGTTTGAAGTATATGCTCCCCCTGAGCCAGTGCCAACCATCTCTTATCATGACTGAACCTTTCCCTGAGTCTGTTCTGCTTCCCTTTCTCCTGCTCTCTATATACGCAACTCTGCAGCCTATAACTCGTGTATATACGCGACTTATCTTCATTATATTACCGTATGCAAGATGGAATACTGAATTTCTTCACTTTCAATATCCCCTGTGTCTGTTATGTCAGCTAACTGAGTTATGTCACACCTTTCTGTCTCTAATTCTGTCTTCTGAAACTGTGATGATGTATGGTCCTTTTGTTTTGAACTTTGAAATTTGCTCTTGCATTCCCTTGCTTTATGTCCAAGTTTGTTGCATGAATAACATCTTACATATTTCATGTTCCTTCTATTGCAATCAATTGCTTTGTGTCCATATGCATTATAGGTAAAGCAATATCCTCTAAAGTACCTGGGATGTGATGATCTTTTGTGATGGTCTTGAACCATTCTGCTTCTACATCTGGCTGCAACATGTCCAAGATTATGACATACATAGCACTCAACATTATTCAGTGGAGGAGTAAAAGATTTCCTTTGAAGAATCTCGTTCCTTGATTGTTGATGGGGATGACCTCTCAACTCCTTCTCGATCATTTTAGATTTCTCTTTGGAGTTCCTTGCCTCACCTTGTGAACTAGATTCACCTTCAATAGATTCATGAAAGCCAAGACCAGTCTTGATACTAGGGGATCTTTGACTACCAAGAATGTCATCCAAAATCTTAGTACTATCTTGAAATCGCAACAATTTATCCTTTTCTTCTAATTTACCTTTTAAGATATTTACCTCAACCTGATGTTGTTCTTCCTTTTTCAGATACTGTTTCTTTAGGTCTTCTTCAGCTTTTCTTCCTTCTTCCACTTGTTGCTTCAATTTGATCACTTCATGTTCAAGAGCTTCTATGTTCTGCTCCTTTGATTTTTCAAGATCTTCTTTTAGAGAGAAGATCTTTGATTCAAGACCCTGAATTGTTATGCTCTGATCTTTTACTATATCCTGCAATTTCTTCCTTACCCTGGTTACTGTCTCCAATTGTTCGTTTAATTTGGTAACTTCTTTAGTTTCTGCGTTCTTCTTATCATATGCCATGAGACTTCTAATGTCTTTGCTGCTATTGAATGAGTCATTACTTTTAACATGGGTATAATAGCTTCTATTACCTTCTTCTGACATCTTTCCTTTGTTATGGGGGCATCTAGTAGCATAGTGACCAACTCTACCACATGAAAAGCATTTGAAAGGTAGCTTACCTTTGAATCGTCCAGTTCCCCGTTCAAGATTCTTGACAAAATTTACCTCCTCTTCTTCCTCTGACATATATCCTGATGCTTCGAATGCAGCTTCATATGGTCCCTCTTTTCGCATCTCAAAAGCAGTTAAGATTCCATGAAGTTGTGACATGGTGATTTTCTGTAGATTCTCCTTTTCTTCTATGGCAAACACTTTGGAGTCAAATTTAGCAGACAGGGATCTCAAAACCTTTTCAACTAAGAAAACTTCCTTAAATTCTTCACCCAAATCCCTCATACAATTTACAATCTCGTCCATTCGCAAGAAGTAATTAGCTATGCTTTCATTACTATGCATCTTAAGATTTTCATACCGGATTCTAAGAGTTTGAAGCTTTGCTCTTTTTACCTGTTCATCTCATTCGTAGCTTAGAATTATTTTGTCCCATATTTCCTTAGCTGATTTGAAATGCATGATCTTCATAAATTCTGATTGTGTCAAACTCCCCAATAAGATAGTAACAAATTTGGCATTGAGCTCATATTTCTTTTTCTCGGCTGCATCTGTAGGAACTGCTGATGGGAAATTGTATCCACTTTCTACGATTCCCCAAACTTCTACTCCAAGCGATTGTAGATATGTTGTGGTTCTTATCTTCTAGTGGGTAAAGTTTCTCCCGTCAAAGACTAGTGGCCTGATATGCGCCTCTTTATCTGGATTAGCCATTCCGATGGATCTTTTCCTTCAAGCGATCAAGCTTCTTCAAAAGGACCGGCTTTGATACCAATTGATGGAAATAATATTGAGAGGGGGGTGAATCAGTATTATCACATCAGATACTTTTTCATTTTCAAACTCAGATTCATATACGCGACTTCAGTTAAGGATATACGCGTATATACGTGACTGTATTAAATGCAACAAGCGTATATGCAACAATCTTATGATTTAGTTAGCTTATCTTCAGTAAATGCATCAGAACATTATTAACCACATTAACAGTAAACAGGTGTAGTAAAACAGTACAGATCATCACACATAAGAAGCACACATGAACACCATGATATAAGGTGGAAACCCAATGTGGGTGAAAACCACCTACTGCAATTCGTCTCTTTCTTCCTTTAATAAGAAACTTCTTTTACAATGTACTGGTGCAGTCCTTTACCATCACGCAGGCTACAACTTGCAGAGGGCTACAACCCTCTCTCATTTTCCAGTTACTTCTAGAAGGGAGCTACAACCCCCTTAGCTCTTGTACTAGCAGATATACTAGTACGTAGGTGCTGACCTACAGATCACTGCAACCTTCTTTTCATCAAGGACCACATTTCATCAATTTTCAGACTGGATCCATAAGTACAAAACGATCACTGCTGCAATAATCATCCACTCATACTTGCATCATAAATATCTAAATCACCCAATATTGAATCACTGAAACCCTGTCATCAAAAACACAGAACGCGAACCAGAGCCCAGAACTCTGCAACAACCTGTAGAATCAACCGCAAACTGAAATACCAAATCTCATAAAGCATACTCTGCTTTACTATACCAGAACTGCTTGTATACGCGCTTTCCCTTCATACAACCCACGCACAGATCGAAAGATAATTACTTGTACCTTCGCTGTTATATCAACTCAATCCAAGCAGCACAAACCGATAACCAGCACTACTAGATCTTCGCACTTCGTCAGACCTTCATTCCTTGCTCACCCATTTTTTCCTAATGATCTTCTCCTTATATAGGTTAGGTTTCTCTCAATACCATGGTCCAAAACCATGTAGAAACAATACCATGAACCCAATACTTGGGGTTGTCACTTTGGACCAAATACTATGGACCAAATACCACGGACCAAAACCATGATTTCCAACATGTACGTACATTTACTCTTATTAACCTGCGTGTATACTCGTACGCTCCTTCTGCTTCGCTAACCTGCGTATATACGCTCTTTCTTCAAGGTAAACCTGCGTATATCTCTCTATTTACCTGCTGTACTGTGATCTGTCCTCTGAGTGAGTTTCCATCACCTGTATCATTCCTCTGAGTGAGTTGCCATCAAGGACAACACCTGAATCATAATGCCAACATTACTTGATGTGAATTCACTAGGGTACTGAATAGGCTCCCTGTCAGAGAAGCAATACTAGGGAATGTGCTTAACTCTGACTATCAAAATCTCCATACACTTAATATTATTCTGCCCTAATGAAACAATTGAGGTATGAATTTCCTAGTGAATTTGAAGCCGAGAAAGGAAAATAAGAGACTATATCTTTAACCGAGATAAGTAGCAATGTTGGGGTAATCTTCATGGCGAATCTGTACCTCTTGAATAAATGAGACCTTGTACTTAAAGCTAAAACCAAAAGAAATAAGTTGGATTTATACTAGTGTGACCCCAACCATTTTTGTAGAGACAAACACCCTCCAAAATCTTTCCTACACTTGAAATTCGAATCCTACTAAGGGTCTTATAAAATGTTGTTCCATGGTCTCTTCATAGTCGGTTGATTTTTTTCAAAGTGTTTAAGTCATATTCTGAGATTCTAAGTTTCAATGTCACTTGCTCACACATTTTAAGCCCTTGATCAATTCACCAGTGCACCTTTCTTCTGCAAGCTTAAACATGCATTGTGCAATTCTCGAGAGTAAGGCTTGTGCAACCTCTAGGAATAGGGCTTGCTTAATTTTTAGTTATAGTTCTTGTGCACTCACTATGGAAAATAATTATGCAGTCCATAAGGATAATTCATTCTGCATCTTATGTTTAAAATTAGTGCACACTCTTCATTGACCGTCTCTCTCTGACTTTGGTTGCAATTGTACTTCTATTTTGGCGAGTTTTCCAAACTGTTTCTTTTGCACACCTTTTCTTTCACAAGTGTTAGTTTCAATTTCACACTTGTCATTTTTTATCGATTTAAATTTAACAAGTGTATTTTTAATATTATCTTAACTCTAGCATGTGTCGCTTTCACTTTCTTTAGCTTTTGTAAGTGTTATTTTCACGTTTTATAGCTAGCACAAGTGTTTCTTCTAACCATTTTCACTCATGTATGTGTCGCAGCTTCGCACATCACTATAGGTAGCTCTAACGTAATATTCTACATTAGATGGTCCTACATATAATAATAATAATATGTACTAGATACATTCCTATATCTTAGCACAATTTCTGGTTGTATTCAACACTTTTGTCACAACTTGTATTCTAAGTGTCACAATGTCATGTTTAATTGTCACACTTAGAAATAAGCATCGCTTTGTTGTTGTTTCAAGGTGTGATTGTTGTTCACGAGTCATTTTCATTCTCCTAGCTTTTATTTATGGCATTCATGTGTGTGATCCATGTTTGATTCTTCCTCGAATACTTTTCCCTCTCTTACTCTACTAGTCCCACACCTAGCCATTATAGAGATTGTCTTGGTCCTCTTTCCCAGTGCAAGTTATGAAAGCATTGATCCCATCACCAGGTGGTGAGACTTTATATTCATGAGCCTCATTGATGAAATATATTCCCTCTAGACTTGTGCATTGAGTATTTCTTAAGGTCATATCTCATGATTGCACATTGAGAATCTTCAAATCATGGTCACCTAACCCTTGTTGCTTGTGATGACTCACTACATTAATGTTTGATTATTTCTACCTTTCATAGCACAAGGAACACTTCTAGTTTACAACAAGGACCTTCTTCATGCACTTTAAAAATAAACTTTTGCAATGCGAAGGGCCTCCTTTTTTCACAGTGCAGTGAGAACCCTCCTAGAAAAGTGACTTGATCTTTTCCTACTTGTCTCAACCAACTACACAATATCCTCTTCCATTAAGCCTCCCTTAGTGCATGACACAATTATAATGGATAATTAGTCCATGCTTGAGCCCCTAAAGCACTACACATTACACAGTTGCAGTGTCTAGTATGCCTCCATTTCTAAATGGAATCCCTTATTGTGCCATCCTCTTATCCTGCTTGGGCTCCTCAGCACATGGTGCATTTCTAGTCCACAATGAGACCTTCCCTCAGTCACTGTGAATTAAAGCTATGCAGTCATTATCTTCCTCTCCCTTCAACCATGCACACTACACAGTTTCAATCAACAAGATTATCAGTGTTGCCTCTTATGCTTTCTCACTACATTGTACCTTGAAGAGCCCCTCTTTATAGCTCATTGTGAAGTTCTAGTGAACAATGGTTCCTTCCTCAGTCACTATTGAGCTCAAATGCACAACCCCTAATAAACCCTTCCTTCTCAGTCCTTTCATAAGCCCATCAAAAGAATATTCTTCCATGAGTAGAGTATGGATATAATAGATGATTTAGGGGTTGATATTTTCTTTTCATGAGTGAAATCCATTGGTAGGTGTACCTCCTCAATAGGTTAACGTGATGCTCAAGGGAAATGTCAAGGAGAAGAAATAAAGAAGCACTTGGAGAGAAGAAGCACACATAAGAACCATCATGAAGACATGAAGAGATCCTTGATCATGAAAAAATTAATACATTTCATGATGACTCAGAATGTCCCAATACTGATCCAAGTACTTTTGGATGATGAAAATGAAATACAGATCATATCTATTATCAAGAATGCAAGAGATATCAACAAGGACAACATCTTGGCATTGCCACATTATCATCAAGTTCCATGTCATCATTTCCATGACATGTCTTGCACAAGTGTTATCACAATGCATAATTGTCATTGTGTCTTGCCACACCATTTGTGGAATGTAATTATGTATTTTCAAGAAAATGAAAAAATGTATATGTGTGGAAGTCCAAGAGTCACACGTGGAATATAAAAAGTCACATGTGAACCAAGAGTCAATAGAAGTTTAAAGTTCATTTAGGAGTACAAGAGTCATGAGGGTAGCACAAGAGTCATAGGGGATGTGAAAGGTCATTCCTCTTGTTATAAATACACTTGCATAACTCAAGCAAGGGGATTTTTGGAGTCTTAGACTTTAGAGAGTTGACCTTGGCTTCTCTAGCTTGGTATATGAGAGAAGAACATTCTTTGGAGAAGAAGGAAGTGACTTAATGTTCATCTACTGGAGCTAGTGGCTCACCATTGTAATTATGTACTTGGATCTTTCACTTAATTATTAGAATCTCACTGAGCCAACACATTTTCATGAATGTATTGTGAATATTGTAGGACTATGCTTTAGATGTTTGTGGTATATTCCATGTTCATATGTACTAAAGACATTGAACTATTTCATTGGATTTAGTGCTTATCTTGTTGAATGTGTGTTGTATTTTCTTTAATGATTATTGTGTCTATCTGAAATACTTCGCTAGATAACTAACAAATATTTCCTTTCTCTCGTGTTCTTGTCTTAGGATAATACTATTACTTTCCTTATAGATACTCACTTTTTACTTCCCCCACGTGAAAACCTCCTTTTACACATTGCAATTGGTGTTTCATTGTGTCAAGTTACATGTTTTTTTCAAAGGTTATGTGTATATTATCTTATGTTATCCATTGAAAACAAGGAAAACCTTGAGTTATGTTGGGCAAGATGATAGTCCAGACGAGGATCCTACTCCAAACAATGTGAAGCCTAGTTGGGACTTCACATTGGGGAGACCCCCTATATGTTGGCAATATCCAACACTGTTACCCGACATTCATGTTGCTTAAGGGATCCAGGCACCTTATAGACCATCAACTGTCAAGGTGCCAACCAAAAAATCATGCTGTTCTAGGGCTCTATACACCCTTTGACCATAAATCGAAATAAATCGTAGTTAGTATCAGAACCCAAGCGTAGGCTCACCAGTTGGTTTCTTAAGACGAACAATCAAAAACCATCATCCTCCCCATAGAAATGATCATCAAAATGGTAGTAAACATAGTGATAATGAATAATAATAATAATAATGCCTCAGGAAAATATATTCTACCCACAGTGCATGGCCTCTCTTAGCCAAGTGGGACACCATGAATCCATGTGAGCCCAAGGAGTCCTAACACCAACACCAACACCTATCATCAATGCCCCATTTCTTGTCACTGTGGATTTTCACATGCCTCCATGCATTTACCATGGAATAAGCTGCACAACTAGTATATCTTTTTATTAATAAAATATTTACAAATTACATTGTATTTACAACCCCAACCTCCTACCACTTATCCAAAACTGATATATATGCCTCATTTCCTAGGTACGCTAGCCAAAAAATATATTATATATCTATATGGGCCTGCAAGCCACATAACATAACTCATCTCACTATCCTATTATCTTGTACATATAATTGCAACATCATAAGCGGGAAGGGGTGTTGAATTCCTCCCCACTTATTTTATGCATTGTCCTTAATGCATCTTATACCCATATTCTAAATATGTTTTGCAAGGTGACTTGAGCTTACAATCTATTGTCGCAAGTCCATGTCATCATAAATAACTTCATTCTAGAAAATACTCCATGCTTTCAGTGCCATCTTCACACCAACAATACCTAGAGGTCATTGTCCCATGCTGATTAGTGTGTAAACTCAACACCATCATCATTATACCTAGCAGACATCCAACAAATAACATTAATATTCACAACATTTCATTATCACATATATAGGTATATAAATACATACATATACATATAATTATTTCCTCTTATTTAGTAAGAGAAATAAATAACCAAGTACATAAATCGTCAATAAAAACAAAATCATGAAAAATAAAATTTCATGTAAGGAAAAAGGCATAGTTGGATTTCAAAAGCCTTGCATACAATTCCTAGAGACAAACATATGTCTTTAGCTGTTATTCTTTCCTTTCTAGTTGCCTTCCTTCTTTCTACTCTTTTTAGATTTATATAAAAATTAACCTTGTTAAAGCTACATCAAATATGTTATCAGTTGCTATAGCCTATTATAACACTATTATTCCTATTATTCACACTTTCTATGACTTGTCATAAATCCTATCATAACATGTTATTAGTCCCATCATAAATCCTAGTATGGCTCTGTTGTAATTGTGTTATATGTTAATTTGGTAGCTCAGGGACAAATTCCCTCCTTTGAACAATCTTCCTCACCAATAAGCACCCCTCCTTGCAATTTAATTTGGTGAAAGGAAAAATACTTTTAATATGGAAACCCAAATGTGCACAAAATGGCAGGTCAACCCTAAAAGGAAATTTGACATCCTTGGATGAATATAAATATAAGTCAAGTGACCCTAATTTGGAGATCATCATCAAGAATTTTATTCTTCTCTCTTCTTTGGTTTGGCTCGCACAAGTCTACAATTGGTTCATGAAGATTGGTTTGTACAGGTGTGAGATTATAGGGTACAAATCTCACACTTGCAGATTAGGGTTTTGGTATATAGTCGTAGGGTTATCATAAGAAAGTGTTGTTGTTGGCTGAATAAATCGTTCTTGCGGACAAGATCGATCTCCCTAGTATCTAATGATATCTAGCAACAAAGAGAACAAGCAAACCTATTTCTCTCTAAACATGTTTCAATTCAATAATGAATACTATGAAGCGTAAAAGACCCTACCCTGGTCCAATTCTTGTTTGAGGCAGTTTTATCCCAACATCTTCAAGCAGTTCCCGTTCAATAACCTGCATACACAAACAAGCACATGTCAAAGCATACCTGCGTATAACAAAACATGTCCATTATGAAGATCAAGGAGCTCCTAAAACAAACCATTAGAGACAGTTCATTGAGAAAAATAAACTTGATTGTATTAACTTAATGAATAAAAGAACCTTACAACCTTTGCCTTGATGTTGCACAAGTCCTTTCCAGGGTCCAGCAGGGGTCTCCTCTAGTTTGACAAGCCTCACTCACTTCCCAAATGCCATGAAAGGTATGTGATCTCTCCTCTCACAAGCTCAAAAAGGAAGCCTAGTTTTCAGCAGCATTTACCCTCAAGAATCTTCAGCTTTCAACCTCCTCTACAACCAGCCCAATGCATGAATTTATAGTGCAAATGGAGGAATTTGCAGGTCCACCATTGAAGGGATAAGTTCCTCTTTCAATGGGATAAGCACCTCATATCATGGAGTTAGCTCCCTTAGTTATGGAATGGATGAACCAAGGTGGAGCGGACTTGCCAATGTAATATTCCTTCTAGAAGTGTCTAGACGTGACCCAAGATAGGTTTTTAAGAATGAACTCATGCCTTTTTAACTTTTACAGGGGTTCGCACCCATCACTCAATACACAGAGTGGTCAGGTTCGCAGGAAACATGACCATTAGGTGCGGCACCGCAGGCAATGCTAGGAGAAAGTGCGAAACCAGGATTTGAGACATTTTTAAGGTCTTTCTCCTATTTTCAAGGCTTGACATGAAGAGCCGAGGTTTAAGACTTGCAAAGGAGGTATGAGTGAGTATTGATGGACTCACACAAACTGTAGAAAGTCATGGTGACAATTTTTTGTGTAACAGATTGCCCCCTAAAGTGCGAAGTTTGTAGTAGATGAGGATGGTTTTTTGATCATCTAAGAAGAGTGAAGGACCTTATCATTTAAAGGATCTTCTTGTGGATACCCCGGTCAAAACCTGTAAAAACATTCAACACAAAATATATCTATATGTGAAACTATCATCACTGAGGTAGGCATTCCCATACTTAGATCAAAACTGACTAAGAACTATCTAAAACTGTTCTGATACAAGAATGATTTTGTATTACATCACAAGTAGAAACAAATGGACACAGTATGGGGACAACCATCTGTTTATGAATAGTACACTATATAATGATAACAAAATTCCTCGCAGCCTAGATGGTGAAAACTAGATCTAGGGTCTTCATTTCTACTTCACGAACTAGTACGATTCTCTCCGTGTGAATAAATGTGTCGAAGTCAAACATGGTAGAAACCACTTGATTACCAGTCAATGATGTAAACTGTTAACAAGTGTGAAAGGAACCACCAGTAATGTCAATGGCCCTCAAAGTACTCAGTACAATCTATGAAATGTGAATGAATGAGTCGATGTCGAACACGTCACAGAATCCTTTGATCGAAGGTCAATGATTCAAACTATCATCAAAGGCGAGAAACCTACCATTGAGGCATGCAGATTCCAAGGTATTGACGATTTCTAGATCATCTTTCTAGATAATGAGTTGGAGGCGATAGAAAGAGATCCGTCATAGGTAAGCCCATAACACGAAATCATAGATCAAGTCTGAAGAAATATATTTGGCAAGAACTAACTTAGGGATGGTCAATGATGGATGACAGATATTTTGTAGGTGAATGGTTGATTTGCACAGACCTCTTGAACACATAACGACACTGCAGATGGCTTGGTGACATTGACCTAAAGCTAATACTCAGAAATCGGCTGAAGGCTTTAAATGTGGCTTGATTAACTGTTAGGTAAAGGATTTTCCAACCCAGGTGAATAAAAGTGTTGTGTTCAAGAGTGATGGAAAGTTTCTCAAACATAAAGTATAACAAACAGGTTCATTTTTCTCTCTTTTCCCCCACCATTTCTCGCAAGTACCTCTTTATTTTTGACAAGCTTGAGGAGGATAACATTTGCTTGGTTATAAGCTCATCCTTTGGATGAGTCCAACTTAGTTTAGATTCAAACCCTAAGAAGGAGCGGTTTGTCCCTGTTTGTAATTGAATAGGTCCTTTACTGTTAAATTTTAACGAGTCCAGCATAGGAGAAACTTGGCATTTTTCAATTTTAGGGAGTGAGAAGAAAAACTTAAGAAAACTCCATGGTTGTCCTTTTTCGTAATTTGTGTCTCCCAAGCCTGAAAAAGTATAAAATAATACTTGAGAGAACCGCTTGATCATTGTGATCAAGGAGTACTTTTCATAATTAGTGCCTTCAATCTGAAAAAGTAAGAAAGTGATCAAAAGCACGTTGTTTTATTACCAATATCGAACTTGAAACGACAAAAGTCCGACAATCTTTTCATGTTTATACGGTCAGAAAAGAGTTGTAAGAGGACCGTCTTTTTAATTCCATTTTAATGAGTCTAAAAAGAAAAACTCGGCAATCTTTTCATATTTTATGAGTTAGAAAAGAGCTTAAAGAGGACTCTGTGTTTTTTGTTGAAAATGACCAATTTCGCCTGAATACCCAATATTCTGCACAAAAACTGCAAAAATTACTCATATCCATTTTAAAAATAATAAAAATGCACCAAAAGTTACCTTTTCCAAGTAAAAAATAAATAAATTAAATTTATTTATTCAAAAAATCTTATAAAAAGGGCTTTTACAAGTTCTTTTTCACCGTTTGGATTTGGAGTAAAAAGTAAGAGCTTTTGGTAAGAAAACTTCCTATGGAGATTGTGAAAAATACGACCACTAGAATCAAGAACCGTCTTCTCCAGGTAATCCACATTGTCCCTGACTTGCATTTCATCCATTTAAAATTTTGTTTTAGGGTTTAAAAATTGATTTCTAGAGGAAAATTAGGGCAAAAAATCACCTACGGCAGTTGCGCAAGGGCGCCATGTGGACCCTGCGCACCCTGATTTTTCTGTGCACAGAAAAAAGTTGGGGTGCCGCACCTGTCCTTAAGGAGAAGCGTGCACCTACGCACTGTCTCTAAAAGGATGGGTGCGAACCCCGTGGAACGCAGATTTTAAACCCTAAATTCTTCATTTTTGCCCCATAGATTTTGAAATGAAATGTTCTAAACCACCTATTTTGCAATGTAGGTACACAAGATGCTTTTTTGGCAGGAAAGAGAGCACGAGGATGTGGATCAAGATGCATTACTCCATCCACCTTCATTACAGGCATTGACAGCATGCGGGCTATTCAAATTTTGGACCATACCTGGCATGAGGGCACATGTAGACTTTCTACAATGGCTGGTGAACAGGTGGAGCACGCAGGACCAGTGCTTCATTATTAGTGGCAACCAGCTCGAAATCAAGATGGATGACATATGCTTTTTGACTGGCTTGCCCAAGAGAGGCGAGGAATTATCTCTGTTCGGATCTACGCCTGGTGGCCAATCTATCGCTAGTCTCTGACTAGAGTTTTGTAATAACCAAACTCCAGACAAACGGATAGATGTTAAAACTATCTCTCATCCTGAACTAAAGGTTGTCGCCTTTACTGTTACCAGACTCTACGGGAGCACAACATTTCATCTAGCTACAAGTTCCCAGATGCACATGGCAGTAGACTGCTTCCGACGCACCATCTTCAACTGGTGCAATGCTGTATTGGCCAATGTGTAGGGCCAATTGACTAGGGTGAAGAATGGATAGCTAAAGGAATTTGGATATGGTTATTTAGTTGTTAGCTTTGCCCTAGAGAGGGTACCTATGCTAGTTCCACAACAGCTTACTGTTGAGGCTGGACTTACCCGAGATCCTAGGGTTATGTGTTGGGCTGCAGTCATGGCCCGCCATCTTGAGGAGGGTATCGAGGTTGTTCGATTCACACCAGAGTACTTCCGTTGGTTAGAGAACCAAATCTTCATGATTCAGGATTTTCCATATGTTGGGATGGATTATCGTGGTGATCCCAACATGGCTCTTCCACCAGGAGAGCAATGGGATGATAAAGGTAAAATTGTTTTCAATATTTTCAATTATATATTTTTTTTTGTTTTTTAAATCGTCCCAAAACTAATAGTAAAATTTTTTTAAATGCAGATGTGGTTCCACGGCGACCAACTGCTCTCCAGCCCTATGATCAAAGATAGCCAGCTTCCGTAGCACCGGCCCCACAGGACCAATCAGTAGACACCTTAGCCAAATTGGAGGGCCATCTAGAGCGCTTGACCGTAGATATTCCGGAGACCAGCATAGATGACATTCCTCTTAGACTTCAGCATTATGTGATTGGGGTCCCAAGACCTTTTAGGAGGTTCCTTTGTAGGGTGGCCCGACGAGTGGTGTCTTATCGTGATCATCACTAGTGATAGGATGATTCCCTTGTAGACTCATTTTTGGACTTTTTATACTATCATTTTTTCCGATCATAAGGTGTTTTTCAACCTATGATTGAGGACGATGTATATTTTGACACACTCCTATGCTATGCTATATTACTATTATTGGTTATCTTGCAAAACATGTTATGGGATGTTTTTAAATTTACTGTTTGATTTAATGCAAATGTTTATTTAACATTCGAGAAGAAACTGCATCTGCTAATGTATTTAAATATCTTGCAATGTGCTGATATTCAATGTAATCAAATTCTCGTTCCAAGAGATGGACTCTCAAAAGTAATCATAATAACACTGGATTTCTAATGGCATAAACTCTATTAAGCTATAATACAACGAGTTCCGAATCTAAATTAACAATCAAACTCCGAATTCCAAATGAAATGGATTCAGATAATATCTTAATCACTACACTGTGTTCTGCAATGTTGTTCGTTGTTTGACCGAGGCTTACCCCATGCATAGATACTAACTCGTCAGAGGGCGAATAAATAACCCAAGCTGCGGAAGAGATGTTCTGTGTACTACGACAAGTGCCATCAGCAAAACCGATGTATGTTTGGAGAGGCGCCGACATCTGCAATATCATGAGAAAAATCAAGATAAGCAGGAATAATAATGAAAAATACTCTCAGAAGTAAAGCACACATTCCTAATCTAAAAGCACACCAAACTTAGAAAGAAACTAGTCTAAAAAATCTCCACACTGATCTTTTAAGCATAATATCGCTTTAGATAGAGCCCATTCCTAGGTTTACCTAAAGAGACACCGTCAAAATCTTCTAACTCATAGACCCCTTTTGCCAGCTTTCACTTGAAAATATACGAACCATGCCACATGGGTACAAATTTCCATCCCCTAGCTTATCATTTGCTTGATTGTAAAGTAAGACTAGGTCTCCTTTCGAAAAATTGCGAGGTGTAACATTCTGACCATACTGAGCTTTAATCCTTTTGGCATGAATTTCGATAGCTAATGAAACATTACGTCAATTCTCATCTAATTGAGCTAAGTATAATAAACATTTTTCCTCTTTGGAAGTGGATGGTAATAATTGTACGACAATTTGTAATGATGAGATTTCGCATTCAATGGGTAATACTGCCTCTAAACCGTAAACCAGTTGAAAGGGAGTAAAACCTGTTGATGTTTTGACTGAGGTTCAGTATGCCCAAAGCGCTGAAAATAACATGTTATGCCAATTCAACCTATGAATCCCAATTAATCGTCGGATCATGGTGACTAGAACTTTGTTGATTGCTTCAACCAGACCATTTGCATGTGCGTAATATGGAGTGGAACTATCGTGACGCAGGCCACACTGATCTGTAAGTTTAGTCATCATGATGTTTCAAAAATGACTCCCATGGTCAGTGATAATCACTTGAGGAACACCAAACCTAGCAATTATATGATTGAAAACAAAAATCGTTGCAGTTTTGCTGTCTGCCGAAAATGTAGGCATCGCCTCGGCCCACTTGGTAAAATAATCTACTGCAAGGATGATATATGCATGCCCCCCAGCCGAGTGAGGGTTAAATGTAATAAAATCGATACCCCATTTTGCGAATGGACCAACGACAATGATAGGGTGGAGAGAAGCAGGTGGAGCGCGCATCTTACGATAACAAATTTGGCAATTGTGACATTTCTGGACTGCAGTGATACAATCTTTCAATAAGGATGGCCAGAAATAGCTAGTGTGCAAAATATTTTGGGTTGTGGCATACCCAGACATATGACCACCACACACTTTAGAGTGACAGTCATTAAGAACCTTTTCAGCCTCGTCATGAATAAGACAACAATGGAAAACAGACTCCACCCCATGACGATAAAGAGTATCTCCAATAATAGTGTAAGGTTGGGATTGGAATCATATTTTCTAGCACTGAGATCATGAAATATCTGGCCAAAAAGATTGGGTCTGGAGATAGACAATTATATCTCCATACCATGGATCAATAGTGCTGATAAGGAACAAGGATTCATCCGCAATGGGTTCTTCCGCCACATGTTCGGTATCAGCACGAGAGAAGTCACACATCAATTCTACAAAAACCAAAGACTTCTTTGACTTGGCCTTCTCAAATTCCAAGTCAAATTCATGCAAGATGACAATCCATTTGGAATACTTTCACCCTAGAAATTGTTTAGTCAAAATGTATTGCATAGGGTTACAGTCAGAAATGACTGTGGTTTTGCGTAACAAAATGTAATGACGAAATTTCTGAACAGCTTGTACTGCAGCTAAGGCCAGTTTCTCCACATGTGAATATTTTAACTCAGTCAGAGTTAGAGTCCGACTAACATAATAAATCCCATGTTCACTTTCGAATTCATCCTATTGAACTAAAACCATCCCAATGGTGGAATGGGAAGCGACGAGGTACAAGAAGTAATCTTGGTTGTAGTCGGGAGGATGCAATAACGGCACATGGGCCAATTCTTGTTTAAGTGCATCGAAAGATTTGTCAGCTATCTCGTCCCAAAAGAATGGAGTGTTCTGTTTCAACAACCGGGTAAAACCTTTTGTAATCTCGACGTAGTTAGGAATGAAACGACGTAAAAAGTTTGCTTTCCCTTGCAAACTCTGGAGTAGGCGAAGAGTCAAAGGAGGTGGTAACTTGATGATGGCTTCGACCTTCGAAGGATCGACACGAATGCCAGATTTGGATACAACAAATCCCAGTAAACGACCCATTTCTATACAGAAAACACACTTGTGCGGATTCAGCCTAATCCAATAATGCCTACATCTCATGAAAATTGCTCGTAAATGAGTGAGATGGTTGGCTTTACGTAAAGAATGAGCTGGTAAATCATCGAGATAAGGCTGCACAATGTGCTTGCTGTCATGAAACGCATAAGATGTGGCCCTTTGAAAATTTGCTCTGGTATTCTTCAATCCAAAAGGTAACTTGCAATAAGAAAATTTCCCCCATGGACAAATGAATGTTGTTTTTGGTTGATCAGTAGGCAGAATGTTAATTTTATTATAACTGGAAAATCCATCCAGAGAGGAGAAAATTTCACTGCCAGCACAATCGTCGATAATTTGATCGATATAGGGTGTTGGTAATTGTCCTTGGGACAAGCACGATTGATATCCCTATAGTCAATACATATTCTTATTGTCCCTTGTTTTTTAGTAACTGGAACAATATTTGATACCCAATCCATCAAAGGAATTGGATAAATGAAATCTGCTTTAAGTAATTTCTCAACTTTTGCTTTGATGGCAGCAACTTTTCATGGGTGTATCTGACGCAAACGTTGCTGGACGGGTTTAGCATCCGGGTAAGTTTTGATCTCAGGAACAATGATTGAAGGATCAATTCCTGGCATTTCCTCATTGGACCAGGCAAACACGTCACAGAATTCTTGAAATAGGGCTTTATATGTTTTGACTTCAGTGTCCATACAAGAAGCACCTATGTGAATGTTTTCAACAATCTCAGGTTTGACTGAAATTTCGATAGGAACTGTTCGAGAAATATTGGCTAAATTTTGTTCAGAATCAAGATGTTTCAATGGATTCTATGGTTCTTTGACATATTTAGCGGTAAAAATAGATGAAAAATCATTTTCAAAATGATCAATCTCAGGTAAAAATGAAGATCAATGATGAAGACCTTCCCATGGTAACACATCAACAGACAACAGTTCCCGAATTTGTTCATCAGTGTGAACGGCTTCAGAAAAGGTTCTTGAATCTGAGGTTGAGATTGAAAGTGATTTTCCATGGATCTCATTCACTAGATCAAGATTGGTTGAACTTGAGTTGGAAAATGATTGTATAGCCTGATAAGCAACTTCAAAGGGATTCAAAGGCATGGCATCACCAAAAGAGTCCACCTCGGAATCGAATGGAACGATCCAAGGATTGTCAAGAACAATGGATTCTGACGAAATCATGTGAATAGTCACGAAAGGAGACGGTACGTTGGGAGGAGGAAATGAAAAAGTTTCGAGTAAAACCAAATCTTTAACTAATCCTACCCCAACATCCTTATAAGGGATAGCGGTTTTACCAACATGTTGAATACTCTCAGTAGAGGATGGGTCAGACGAAAAGTAAGTTAACTGATCTATTGTAATGATCTTTCCATTATGTGGAAACTTAATAAGCCAAAAGACCGATGAAACAACAACAGTCATGGCGTAAGACCAGCTATGACCCAAAAGAAGGTTGTAATCCAGAGGGGCATCAACCACCTCCACATCTAGATTAACAGTTTTTCCTTCTACCCCTATAGGTAAGTCCTGCAAAATTCCATAAGGATGAAACTCTCGGCCATCAAAGGCCTTTAGAATCATCGGGGATTGATTAAGTGTAGGAGAACCAAGGGTTTTCCGACACTGTATCGACATAATACACGTTGAAGCTCCCTCATCAATCACAGTCCTAAAACAAGGTCTGTTTTTTACTAACACTGGAATCTGGAAAGCCATTTGATGAGGTAAACGAGGTGTACTATTTTCTAAATCGAAGACTATGAGGTTTGAGTCGTGAAGATCAACAGCTCTTATAGCGACAATAGCATTTTACGCTGTGCTGGACAAGATTGTAGCACCTCCAAAGCATACATTGCTGAAGGGGAAACAACTAAATCTTCAACAATGTTATAGTTCTGAGCAGCTCTCGCATGTGGATTGAAAGCTGACTTTCGAAGTATACCCTTGGTGGGCAGTTTGATTACTAAGTCAGGATTTGGTTTCTCGATCTGTAGCGGATCGGAACCAGACGGAGCTGAGGTTGATGGATTGGAATTAGAAGATTCCACTTCCATACCACCAATAGGACTCTTACTTCCATAATCTTACGATCGTGTCGCAATCCTTACATGTGAAATCATCATTATGGGCTCTTCCGAGGCACTAGAGGAAGAAACTATCATCTTACTATCTTGAGTCGAAAAAGGATCCTTCAAAACAGCAGGTGTTTGCAAACCTTTGACGATTTTCACAACTTCGGCATGATGTGGACAATCTCTTGTAAAATGCTCCTCATCGCAGATGAGACAAGGATAGCGAGGTTTACGTTTCTCGTCAATGGATTCAGGTTTATCGGATTTCTCCTTCGAGTTTTGCTTATTCTTCTTCTTGCCTTTCTTCTTACCGTTAGATTTTGGTTTGGTCGTAGATGATTCTACGACATGAACATCGGCAGAAATTTTAGTTGAAGACTCTCCCTTAAGGGAATTTGGTAAAGCTATAATAGGAGAAGAATTCTTGGAGGATTTCTTCTTACTCTTGGTATTAAGAGTACCAATCATACCATCAACGACATGAGACCCCGAGGGAGGTGCAGTTATTTGATTTTGTTTCGGAAGGTTGGGGATTTTCTCATGTAAAGTACCTGACTACGTATAAACTAAGTCAAGGTACTGAGCTTGAGCAATTACTTGCTCTTCGGTAACTACGCTTGCCTTGGCTACATCTTCAGTTATTTTAGGTAATAACGATTTTACAAACCATTCTGCCAAAATTTGGTCTGGGATAAAAAATTTCACTAAACGATGTCGACGTCGCCATTCATGAATATGGTCTGAAATATATGTGGACATAGAATGTTTTAATGAAGTTAATAATTCCGTTCCATTGTCATATCAGACTGGCAGCTGAAAATGAGTAAGCAAGGAAGTGGCTAATTGACTAAAATTATAAAAAGAGCCTCATGGCAACTCAATGTACCACTTGGCTGCAAGGCCAATCAAAGTGCATTGAAAAAGACAAAGATGAATTGAATAATCTATAATGGAATTCGATGCACACCAGAGATGGTAAGTCATCACATGATTAGACGGATCTTCTCCTGACTTCCCCTCAAACTTTGGTATATCACTAGGCAACTTATTCGGCATTGGCAGCCAAAACGGAAGATAATTAATGGGATCATTTGTAAGGCACGACAAGTCAGGTAAATCCAAAGTTTCTATAAATGGTAACTAACGGTTCATATCCCGAAAACATGGGGTCATAAGACCATCCCCAGGAGGAGGATATCCAGGATAACTTGGTATCGGATTTGCATTTGGGATACTATATCCTCCTGGAAAACCAGGATTAACCGGACCATATTGGGGTTGTTGAGGTTGCTGATAAGTATACCCAGGGTACGGTTGATACTGATAAGCCGGGTTCTACACAGTAGGACCAAATTGGTACTATCCTTGGTATAGTTGATAAGTAAATTGGGGTTGACTTGCGACAACCATACTAGGCCCAGGTTGTCCTACAGCCATCGAAACCAGAGTCTGGATTGTAGGTCCGGACTGAGGTAAAGAGGCCTGAGGAGTCGATACAGGAGCAGTAGAAACTGGAGTTGTTGATACTCCAGAAATAGGTGGAGTGGATTGAACAGAGGTCGTAGTAATTGCAGCAGATGTTTGGGACGGAGTTTGAGGTGAACTAGGCCCAGACTGATGAGCTACCCCAGGTGTAGAAGTTTGAGTAGTAGGCTAGACAGGTTGCTGGGGTGAACCAGAAATCAAAGACTATCCAGATTGAGATGACAACTGCACACTGGGTTGCAGAAGTCTGTTGATCCCACACTACGTTCATTCCGGGGTATGGACCCATAACAGGTTGAGCATATTAAGGACCAAAACTAGGTTGAGTGTAAGCTTGATAATTATATGGTACATTTCCCGGTCCTTGAACAAATGATTGACCTGAAGGTGGTTGAAAATTTTGAGGTTGGTATTGACCTTGAGGTTGGTACTGACCTTGCGGTTGGTACTGACCTTGAGGCTGGTACTAACCTTGAGGCACATATTGATACTGGGTTGACCTTGAGGTACATATTGGTACTGGGGTTGACCTTGAGGAAAATAATGTCCCATAGGGATGTCTGTCCTTGAGGTTGCCCCCCAGGCAGTAATGGACTACCTTGAGGTTGCCCCCCAGGTGGTATTTGAGTACCTTGCGGCTGCCCCCAGGCGGTACCAAACTACCTTGAGGTTGCAGATTAGGAGTAGTACCAGACATCATAAGGATCTCTTCGACACTTAACGGTTTAGTTCCGTTATTACCAGGAGATACTACATATTCAATGGGTTGAGGAGATGCTCTTGAAAACGTACCAGATAAAGACTGATACCCAAGAGGAACAGAAGGACCACCATGTAAAAAAGTTTCTGGCGTCTAAGAAAACAAGGATGACTATCTCGATATATTCAAAGGAGGATAATAACCTCTGGGTGTTTGATGGAAAGGAAATCGAGGTGGTGAAGATGCGAGACCTGGATTTTCTAAGAAATTGGTCGACGAAATATACCAAGCGTCACCTCTAATGGGACTATAGAAAATGGATTCATGCTTCCTAAGTTCGATAGCTGGTTGATTTTTAGGGATACTTATACCTTCGTTCGGACTTACAATTTCTTCTATGTAAATGAGTCCAAAAGGAAGATTCTCGGTAATGATATTTTCTATCTTGGGTGAACCAAGACCACTAAAAGTAGGAGAAGCAAATCCCGAAGATGGAGTAGCAGCAAGTTCAGTCTCAGGTTTAGAGATTTTAGGTTCTTCGGCTAATGAGCTATTAGGAGTGATACTACCGGTCACCTCGGAAAATGAAATCGGTTCATAAATATGTTCTGTTGCTTGAACTAGATGATCAAGATGTATGATTAATGAAGACTCTCTAGCCTCTGTTGACCCAAATCTACTTTCACTAGGTGTGACAAGAGCTCGTAGCCCTTCAAGTTGACTTGGTGTAAATTCAGGAGGCTTCCCCCGAAGTCTACGAGATTGTCTCAGTAATTCAACCACAATTAATTATTTAATTACTTCACATGAAAACAAAGAAAATCTCAAGAAAACCACCTAAATTCTCTAAAGAACCAAACAAATTGAAGCACACGCCTAATAAATCTAGGAGATCAAACCACACACAAACAGTATCTTTCTGGATTGAAAACACTAGTTGGTGATGAAATCCAACGTCGCAGAATTCAATACAGAAATGGCGGTGGGAACAGTTACCCCGACAACCTGCTAAATGAAACAGACTGGCACAAGTTTCTCCAATATAACCATCTCGAGTGAAGATAACCCCCCAGAGATTCCAAGTGAATCTAGTCAACGTTTGCTCCAGGTACAGTGGGATCTTCCCTCCACCGTCACCTAGGAAAGAATCGTAAATATTGTGGCCACTGTTAGCTTCCTATACCAATAGGTTTCATTTTTCATGATTGAATGGAGAAATTCCAAATATCTTCATCCTTTTCATGCTGCAAAGGTTCCATATTTTGTAGAATTTCACTATGTATAGGTGGTTGACTCTTGCCACATTTGATGAATAGCCAGACAGTTTAATCCTAGTTGGATCATGTTTGAATTTACTTGTCTTTGAATAGAGAATAAAGGTCTGCACAAACAGTTCAAGCTTGGTAGACAAGTAGTTAGATAGAGAAGCAAAGGGTCTCAATAGCTTAATCTAATCCCTGGAAGAGACAAGGGTAGACTTAGATAGGAGGATAGCTAAAAGAAAAGAGAAGAGTCAGGGTTTGCTAGTTCAAATGCACCCAATGAAAATGAAGAGAAAACTTTAGGTATACTAGGTTGGGTAGGCAGTTTTGATGGTATAGAAGTAGGTGTATGAGCAATTTGGTCCTATTGCAACAAGTTTTCATCTCATGAAAAACATAAGGTACCATGGCAAGGTGGCTACAAAACAAATGGAGCATGACAAATTCCCCTCCCCCTTTTTTTCAAGAAACACTTACTAACATTCCCCCCAAGGACAATGAGATCTGCTCATTGCCTTTACTTCACTTCATTTCATAGAAAAACTAAGTGAAAAGGTGTTTTCACCTAGGAAAAACAAGCCACATTTCTTGTGTAAAAAGTCTTTATTCCATTTTGCCATGTTTCCTAAACTTTATAACTTGGTATCCTTTCATTCACCCCATGCCTAAGTTTCACTCTATAAACTTAGTCTAATCCATAAAAACCCATTCCACATAGTCATATTAACCTACTACCGCTATTATATAGCTCCTATGTATATTCCCCTCCCTTACTATGTATAAATACACAAAATCCCTAAAAAATCTAATACCCTGACCCTTGGCTATCTATAGTTATATTTTAAATTTTGTTAGGGAGTTATTGGTCCACCCGGGGCCAATAACAACCCTCCACGTTCCTATCAGGACTTGTTTAGCCTCTGGCTAAATAAAAAGCTGAAAACCCGCATTTTTACCCGCAAAATCCATTTAACCCAAAGTCAGAAATACACCGCAAAACATTACAAAATACAAAAAATTAATGCGAGTCCCCCGTTGTTAACCTGCCGCCACCTTCATTACCCACCAATCGCTCGATCGACGCTGACAGATCCGACGGTGGTCGGCAATATCACAAGCCCTAACATGTCGAACTATAGCGTCTAGGGGATGGGTGGTATTTCCACCGTACCGAGGACACGTGTCAAGCACTCAACATGTTCGGAGCCCCCTCCCCCAATACCACTTTCCTCCAAAGGCGGTGTGGGGAATACCACTTACCACCCCACCGCCTCCCTGCTGACATCTCCCAACACGTCACATGCCACATCACCTGCCATGTCAGCATCTGTACCCCACTACACGACAAAATGACGTCATGCTGACGTCATCAGAAAAAAGCACACCGAACCCACCGAAGTCAAAATTTCGGGTAAAAAGGGGTGAAAGCATTCTTTCTACCCATTTGTCTTTGTTTTCTGTATGCAACCGGTGCATGCTAATTTACGTGCAAAATACCATTCTTTTCCATATAAGTCCGCCACCTAGCAACTTTGACTCCACAGTGCAGCCCCTTGGCTCACCTAGTCACCTACAAATCGACCATTCCGCCGAGAAAACAAGTATTTACAACAAATTGCTCCCGACCCTGTTTTTATTGGATTTCACTATAAAATTTCCCACCTATAATTTGAAGAAGAAACACTATGTTTCTGCCAAAAATACCCACCATAACCTCTGAGTTGCCAAATTCACCATAAATCCGCACAGAGAGCTAAAATTGAGCTCGTTCGGCCCTGCAAATTCTCCAAGGAATGCTGAAAACTACCTTTTTTCCACAATGGTCACCCATTGTGCCAAAGAAGCCCATAAGTTCTATTTCTCTAGCTAAATTCAATCCACAGAGTTAAATTAAAGCCAACAAACCAGTTTCAATGGTGAAAATCCCAGAGAAATCCATAGAGCCATTGTTTTGCCTATTTTGCTTGCACAAATCCAAAATTTCCAATTTTAAAGGCAACCGAGTTTAGCCATGGAAGGTCCAGTAGCCTTGAACATCACTCCTCTTAATGCACCCCACAAGGAATTGGAACATCTGCCCTTAGCTAATAAAGACTATCTAATCCAAGACCTAGTAGGCTACCAAAACCATTTGCAAGCAGTCTGTGAGCTCAGAAACAGCTACTTAAACCAAAATGATGTCTATGGCATATGGGAATCAAATCTACCCATATACTACCTCCCCTCTATGAATATATTCCCTGAGATCATTCACCTTTGATGTGAGAACTATGAGCCAACAAACAGGGCAGTTAAGAGTCCATCTGGAACTACACTTTTTCATATTACTCCTAACTCTATAAATCAAATGTTGAACTTCAAACCAACCCACTTCCATTTTCCTCTTACCATGAAGTTCTTACTGGATGAAGGTCCCAAACTCTCTAGCTCAAAGATAACTAGAATTGCCCAAGTGTTTATGAGAGTAGATCACCAGCCTAAGGAGCCACCTCCTTTCCACTATGCATCTTTCACTGAAGTGGGTAGATTAGTTGTTGATATGATATCTTTTGTTTTGGGGTTAAAGACAAGTGAGCATATTGATGAAACCATATTGGTTATGATGTCTATATTTACCCCAGGGCAGCCCCCTGCTATCAAATATAACTATGCCAAATTTATTGCCAACAAGACACATGACCAATTGTTGAGGCTAGACAGGGAGGGAATCTTTAAATATTCATCCTATATCTATCATTTGTTCTTATATTACCAGCCAAATATTTTCCAATTCCCCATTAGAAAATTGGACCATAAAGGGGAAAGGAGGTCTGTGATTTTTTGGACCCCAATCTTTCATGAAGTTCGCAGCTCTCCCTACTCTTATTGTGAGTTTATTGATTTGTTTGTATACCCAGTCTCTTCCCTCCTGATGAGAACTCCTCCTCCTAGACTAACATGTGATATGCAAAAGATACTACAGCTCTCCAATAACTATAAAATAGGTGACTGGTACTTTTACCAAAATCACACTATTATGAGGATATATGGCCATGAGCTAAGCCCCTACAGGCTACCCAGATATGTGCCAATGAGACTGTTTGCCTTGGAATATTTCAAACAATTCATCAATTCATATTTGAGTCACTTCCATAGCGCAAAGAAAAAGGCCCGATTGAAACTTAGAGACCAGTTAGCCCCCTATGTTATGAACAAGAAAGAGGGATGGAAGGATGCTGATGAAATATTGGGTCAAACACTCAGACTCAAGAGAAGCTTTTGGTGGGTACCCTATGACCCAAATGGCTTTATCAATGCAAGAAGGGTAAAATATAGGCTGGTACCCTATGAACATTGCAGCATCCCTGACATATAAAAGTTTGACAACCAAGATGAGTGGGTGGAGGGCACACTAGTTGAAGAGTTTACTGAGGAAGAGAAAATGGAACAAACTATGAAAAATCTGGAAAAAACTCTTGACTTAGATTATTTTGGGCAGGTGTCATTCAAAATACCACAGCAAACCAGGGAATGCTCATCAACTGCTACAACTTCACAACAAGTTGCCCAGGAAAGGACTACACCAACAACAGGGATAGCAAAGGGCAAGAAGTTAGTAGTTGCAGAGCAAGAAACAATGGAAGAACAACTAACTACCTCAAAAGAACATAGTCAAGGGAAAGCCCCTTCACTACAGGCACAAGCACCAGAAGTACCATCACTGCTGACTCCTCTTCGTGAGGGGAGAAGTAAGAAAAGAGACCGAGAAGAGACCACACCTGCAAGTGGGTCAACAGAATAGTAAGAGGCCAAAAGGCACAGGGTAGATCCTCTACCTAAAGAGGACATTGTGAAAGAAATCACTGAAAGCACAAGAGGAGAGAGGGCCATCAACCAACAAAATTCTGCTAGCTCTCACAAACAAGAAGGGGAGAGGCAGCATGGAATGGAAGTCTCTTCCTCAAGGTCACAAGCCAAGAAACGATTAGATATCAACCAATCATTTATGGAGATTAAGGCTCAAAATAATTCATTAATAATTTAGTTGTATGATCAATTTCTCAAGATGAAACCCTCCAAACAGCAAAGACTAATGGCAGCTTAAGACATCAAGGAGGAGAAAATGATCTTAAGTCATTTCAAGCCTAAGGTTCAGCAACCATAGTCTGCAGCTGACTACATAAGGACCAATCTAGGGGTCCTTGCCAAAGATATACACCCAATGGACCAAATAGAATTGCACAAACAAACGGGTGAAATGGTCTATGGTACATTGGCAGACAAGGCAATGTTGGCCCACCAATTAAAAGAGTCATTCAGTAATACATATTATCAATTGGATTTGGAGAAGATCTCTTCTCTAGCCAGATACAACCGAATAAAGACTCTGGAAGAAATAATTATTGAGTTGGGACATGATCCCAAGGATGCCAAGGGCATCAAAACATTGATAAAGAAGAAAGAGGAAGATATTGCTGCCCTTAGAAATCAATTGAAGCTGCCTGTCACCATGCATCCACAAACAACAAAACTAGCACAAGAGAAGGCAGAAGAGGATGTAATGGATTTGTTGATGAGAATGAATCAAAGGCTAATGTAGATAGAGCAAGAGTTATAGAAAGCATTGCAAGCTAAGCAGGGAGAGTTGACATCCCAGCCACATGAAACAACTCCAATAATTGTCTCCGCTCGCCCCACAGACATAGCAGTGATCCCTCCCACTGAGCCAGCATCAACAATAGCTACAGTAGCAACAACAGAGCCAGAGACCAGCATGAGGATGGAAGAAATGATGAAGGCAGTGAAAGAGCTAGAAGCTCAAATGTCAGAGCTCAAAGAGGCAAAAGAAAGATTAGCCAAGCTAGAGGTGATCTATTACAAGTCAAAAATAACAATGGCAGAGAAGACGAGAGAGGTGAAGGCCCTGGAAAGAAAGGTGAAATCATTGGAAAAGGATCTAACCTTGCATAAACCTCTGGCTAACATTAAAATGATTTTATGGACCAAGATTGGCCAGTCCATTACTGACCAATGGCTATCGGTTCAAACAATCTATGAACAAATTGAATTCATAGGAAGGGCACACGAGCAAATTCAAAGGGCCAAGGCATCATTGGGAAATATGCCTGAGCAGGCCAATAGGTTGATCCATTTTTTGATTACCCATACTAAAGAACAGCTAGCAGCTTTAGAGATCTCGGATAGGACAAGCACCATTTTGACAGTGAAGAAGGTGCTGACAATGAGAAATTTTGTACATACTTTGGAAAGGAAGTGCCAAGAGACGCAAATGGACATTAATGACTTCACAGATAAATTCACAATCTTGCAGCAGAGGGGTCTACCCAGTTTACTAACAAGCAATCAAAAACTATTATCACATCAACAGTACGCTCATAGGGTAAACATTTATGTAACAAATCAGATCACTGCATCATCTAGCACTTCAGAAGACATAGGACCTCCTTCCAGACAGAGTTTATATGACAAATTGGAAAATTTGTTTTATATAGAACATGAAATAAATCATATTTTTGAAGTCAAGCTTAACTTTTACAGGTATACTGAAGCTGATGAAACACTTGTAAAACTACAAAGACATCAGTTGCCTACAGAACAGTGGTGGTAGAGTATGCTAGAAGTTTTACCTAGGTAATTTGGATCTTTCTACCGATGTACACTGCATCAAATAGCAAGACATGTGGTAGATATGAAGGAAGGAGCTCAAGCGAGGATTAGGACACATTAAAGATAAATCAAGAGCAGGTGAAAGGATCGGGACAACAACGCATGAATGCAAATTAAAGACACAACTACCAGCCGAATTGCTGGGTTGAAAAGTCTAAAATATCTTGTCAGTTAAAGCAGCCAGCACAACCACAATAACTCCTACCTTTATTTTTGCATTTATTTCTCTGACAGAGTAGGTGAAGGAAGTTATTACTTCATATCTTATCCACAAGATATTTTGTAGCTCTCTTTTTGTATAAATACCCCCCGAAGGAATGTATTCGGGGTTGGTGATTCTCCTCTTGGACTGCACTGTAACTCTGATATTTCTTAATACAAAGGCTGTTGAAATGCATTGCTGTTGGACCTTCTGAATGTGGATTTGATGATTCTGGGCTCTGCTACAGAATACCTATGTCTTTCTTTGGCTCAATAAGTTATTCTAAATTGTGTTTTTGTGTTTTCTATGTTTGCAAATTTCATATATGTTTCATAATCTTAACAACAGGGAAAACGAATAGCCCAGAACTTGTTTAAATACACTTTGTGTTCAATTCCTGTTGTTATTTATGTTTTCTTTAGAATTAGCATAAACATAAATTCTTAGATGCTTATGTTTCCACTAATTGTTTCATTTTGAAAATTGCTAAGGAATTCTTCACTACTCCTTGAAATATTCATGCACCTTCCCTCTGCCACCATGATAAAGGATTCTTGACTGCCCTTTACCCCCTGACTTACATTCCATCAATTTCTAGATTTCAATATTGTTCCAAAACTAATTTTCTTGCTCTGTAGTATTGCCCATCATCACAGAAACGCACTCAACAGTTCCTCTTCATAGACTCCATTTCCCAATGGAATAAACTCTTTCAGACTTGCATCCTACCTCTATTTGAAATCACCATCCAAACAAACCTAAAACAAAACTCTGCACATCATAACTAGCATAAAACTTCAAAAAACAAAGTTAAATTATAAAGAGAGAGCCCTCTCTGGATGCAATTTGGCTAGAAATTGCACCTAAAAGATTGGTTAGTGGTTACCTCGGTCGTATTCCCTTTTCTCACAAGTTTTGGGGAACAACCTGAGTGATAACATCATTGGCGACTCCACTGGGGAACTGAATGAATGTCTATTACTACTGTCTAATCTCTAAAGCTACATATGGAGCCTGAAGTCAGCTAGGCAGCCTTTGAAACTGTCTTTGTTATGCAATCACAAGAGTAAATAAAAGCTACTTCAGTCCAACTCCAGTTTAGCTTTAGATTCTAAACAGCTGTCTCAAAGATTTGTTTGGCCATCCTTGTTTCAAACCTACCTGAAGGAAAGCCCAATTCCTCTTACATTTCAGGAGCTTCCTTCAAAGATATTGTCAAAACTTGTATTCTCCAAATATTCCCAGAAAATAACCAAAATATACTTTAGAAGTTGGCTCCAAAGAAGAAAACTCGGTACACAAGGTCAAACCCAGACCCAAATCCTCTAGCTATTTTTGACAATCCAAATCTAATTGCTAAGAGCCTTAGGAAACCAGAAAACCAAGAGAGTTCTGCTAATTCAAATCTTGAAACACCCCAGTAGAAACCCATTCAAATTAAGCCTACTACAGCAAAATCTCAAGCCCTTCTTCTTATTGTTGTAGCTTCTTCTAGCTCACATCTATCACTCCAAAATCTCTTTTCCACCCTTCCATCCACAACACTTATTTCAGCTGCTATCCCTGTGCTTCCAGTTGTCCCACTTTTCCCTACTAATATGGAAAATTGATATGCTCCGTTGTAGTTGCCTGCCAATCCAGGGGCTATGCCATAGGATTACCAGGGAGAAATTACCTATTTTGATGGTACTGGCACTTACACTGCTCAAAAACATACCAAGAGGATGACAAACTATTTTGAAAACTATGAGATTGATGATGATGATGTCAGGATGAAAATTTTTGTCTAGAGCTTAACTAGTGATGTAAGGACATTGTTTAGTTCACTCCCTGCAAACACAATAGCAAATCCAGATGCCCTTTATCAGACTTTCCTAAACAGGTGGGAAAGGAAAAAAGAACCTTTACACATCTTAACAGAATATGAGAACTTGAAGAGAGGCCCACAGGAGAGTGTCCAAGATTTTTGTGCCAGATTCAACAATACCTACCTTGCTATTCTAATAAATCTTAGACCACCACCAAACTTAGCATTGATCAAATTTCCTGATTGATTTGACTAAGATATGGCTTACCAGCTCAGGGAGAGAGCTCCTCCTATCCTTGAAGATATGCAGAGCATAGCTATGAGTGTTGAAGCTAATCTGATTTCCAAACAAAATCGAGCCAGGACTGAAAGAAGAACAACTTTCAAAGAGGAACCCTCTACCTTTGAACATAAACTTGATGCAATCATTAAAGGCATGGACAGGCTGGGAGATAGAGTGGAAAATATTGAGAGGAAATCTTCATGGGAAAGCCAACCAAACAACAATGCAAGAAATGCAAACTTTAGAAAAAATCAAAACCCTAATGTAGGAAAAGTTGGTCCAGACCAAAACATAAGGCCCCCCTTCCAAGAAAACTATGTAGAAGCTTCCACATCTACTGAACCAACAGAGGACCCCCACATTAACCTAATGGGTCTCAATAGTGGCCAACCAATTTTCCTAACTCAAGAAGATCAAGAGGCTCATACTCTTATTCAGTGTCAAATGAAATCAGGGGAATCCTTTGATTTTAAGCAAGGGTATGAAATAGTTGTGTATGAAGTCCACAAGAAATACAACTTGAGAAGTAGGAGAATAGACATCCCTCATGATCCAAAGCAGAAGACAATCAAGCAACCTACCAAAACTAAACTCAAGGACTCTCATATACCAATAATCCCTAAATCAACTTCCAATCCAAATAGTCCAACTGTTGAAGATGTTTCAGACAAAGATAAATCAAAACATCACCCTACATCTGTTCCTCCACTCAGAGAAATTGTAGAAGAACCTTTGGAAGATGGTGCACAAGTAACTCCAGTTCATCATAACATTCCAGTAAAAGAGGCAGTTGTTGAAAACTTGGTGGAAAAACACAACCTTGCTGCCCAAAATGTCAAAATAAAAACAACAAAACCTTTTAATATGGAGGCTGAAATAAGTAAGTTAAAAGTATCCATCCCATTATCTGAATTGGCTAGGCATGAAGTTTTTAGAGAACAAATCAGCAGATCACTACAAATTTCAGAAAAGAAAGATTCAGTGAACATCCTTGATGATCAACCAGAACTTATATTTGGCCCTAAAGAAAATGGTAAAATAGTAGATGGAGGTGTCCCTCCCTTTTATGTGAGTTTAAACATTCATGACAATGTGCTTCACAATGCAATGTTTGACTCAGGAGCCTCCCATAATCTGATGCCTAAATCTGTTATGGAAAAGTTGGACCTAGATATCACAAGGCCATACAAAGACCTATTTTCCTTTGATTCCACTCAGGTCCAGTGTCTAGGATTAATCAAGGATTTGTGTGTGTCATTAGTCCAATATCCAGCCAAGACAATTCTCATGGATGTGGTGGTAGCTGATATTCCACCCAAGTATGGAATGTTGTTATCTAGATCCTGGGGTGCCAAGCTACAAGGATCTTTGCAACTAGACATGTCTTATGCCACTATCTCAGTCTTTGGCCAGCCTAAGAGGCTATACCGAGAAAATTTGATGAAGTATGTGGTAAGTAGTCAAGAAAAACCCCAAAACTTTCCCATTTATTCTATGCATTCAGACATGGACTCTTTTATCTTATACAACACTGAGATTCAAACCCCGACTGATGTAAAAATTGTGGCTTTAAGTCAGGATGAATTCCTAGACAAAGAATCCACAGTTCAGATTCAAGAAGTCTTGGAAAACAATAAATTCATAGTCACACAGGAGGAATCCCATGAGGCTAAAAACCTAACTATGCCTACTGAGCAAATTGAAAAGGCTCCTAAAACCAGTTCAAATCAAGAAAACTTATGTTATCTAGAGTTTGATGGATCTGTTAATAAGCTAGGATCAGGGGCAGGGGTTTGGATACATAATGTGAAGGATGACCATGCTGAGGGACATGCATTTAGATTAAATTTCAGGTGCACTAACAACATGGCCAAATATGAAGCCCTCCTCTTACGGCTGAAAGTGATCAAAAGCCTAGGTGCATCTCGAATATCAATTATGGGAGATTCTAACCTCATCATTCAACAAATAAAGGGTAACTTCATTACAAATGATCTTAGGCTGAGGTCATATAGAGCTGCTACAATGGAAATTCTCAACACCTTTCTTGAATCCCAATTGACCAAGATTCCAAGGAATCAAAATCTGCATGCCCATAGTCTAGCAACCTTTCCAAGCACATGCAAATTGCCATTTAAGCCCAATCACCGATTCACTGCTGAAATAAAACATAGACCTGCTGTACCAGATAATGTCAAAAACTGGCAGGTGTTTGAAAATGAAACACAAATCAACAATTTCCTGACTTTGAAGGAAGAGTTCTCAAGCACAAAAATGGATACCAACACTATAGAGGAAAGCAATCAAATAGAAAAAATTTAAACACATATCTTTGCTGAAATAGCAAACCAAATTCTACATCCCACCAAGTTCACTAAAACATATTTACATGAACTTCATGGAAAAGAAGGTGAGGATGCAATTGCAGCAGAGTGTGAAGTCATTGAGCTGAAGGATAATTTTATACCTACAGGGCTCACTCCTTTAGAGGACATTTTTGACTCAAATGAAATATCTAGGAAACCTAAAATGCAGTCATTAAACGCAAAAATTGAGGACTATAATTTAGGAACTGCAAAAAATCCCAAAATTATAAAATTGTCCAAAGCTCTGCCTCCTGACCAAAAACTCAAGTATATTGAACTATTCAAAGAATTTCAAGATATCTTTGCATGGAGTTATGAGGACCTAAAGTCTTATGATACTGCAGTAATCCAACACACAATACCTCTCAAAGAAAACCAAAAACCTTTCAAACAGAAACTTAGGAGGATCAACCCTGTGCTTGTCCCTTTGATTGAGAAAGAAGTTAAGAGAATGTATGAAGCTAGAATTATAGCTCCAATCAGATTCTCAGAATGGGTTTCAAATTTAGTGCCCACTAGAAAGAAGACAGGGGAGATAAGGCAATGTGTTGATTTGAGAAATTTGAACAAAGTCTCTTTAAAGGATAATTACCCTTTACCCAAAATGGATCACATTCTGCAAAGGGTAGTGGGTGCTTCAAGGATATCACTGTTAGATGGATTCTCAGGCTTCAATCAAATCCTAATGAACCCTGATGACCAAGATAAAACTGCTTTCACAACCCCTTGGGGAACGTCCAAATACGTGAAAATGCCTTTTGGACTCAAGAATGCAGGAGCAACTTTTCAAAGAGCCATGGATATTGCTTCTGCTAAAGAGATCCATGAATTTTTAGTCATTTACCTAGATGACCTTACAACTTTTTCCAAATCAGATCAAGAACACCTAGATCATCTCAGGCAAGTATTCTTAATTTGCATAAAATATGGTATATCACTAAATCCAAAGAAATCATTGTTTGGCCTAGAAGAAGGAAAATTATTAGGCCATATTATCTCTAAAGAAGGCATTAGGATTGATCCAGACAAAATACAAGCTATCTTGCAAGTCCCTCACCCTAGAAACATTAAAGAACTACAAGCCTTTTTAGGGAAGATCAACTTTCTAAGAAGATTCATACCAAATCTGGCTGAGCTAATAAGGTTGCTGAACAACATGCTCAAAAAAGACTCCAAGGTTAAGTGGACAATAGAAACTAAGCAAGCCTTTGAAGAAATTAAAAAAGATTTGACTCAAACACCAGTCCTCACAAGCCCCAATCTTGACAAGGACTTTATCATATTCTCATTTGCATCAGAACATACAATTGATGCTGTCTTGCTTCAAAAGGATGACCAGGCATGTGAAAAGCGCATAGCCTTCTTCAACAAAGCCCTTCGAGATGCTCCACTCAAATATCAAATCATGGAGAAACAAGCATATGCACTTGTAAAGGCCATCAAGGACTTTAGAGTTTACATCTTGTACTCTCATGTGATTGCTTAGTGCCCAACACTGTTGTTAAAGACATCCTAACCCAAGAAGGCATCGAAGGAAAAAGGGGCAAATGGATAGCTACCATACTGGAATATGACATTGAAATTAAACCAACAAAACTGATTAACAGATAAGGACTAGCTAAACTCATGACTGAAACTAACTTTCAAGCCCTTGACATAAATCAACTGGATAATGAGCAGGAGATGGCAACTCTATAAATCAATCAAGCCTTTTTACAATCACCTTGGTATGCTGACATATCTTTTGTATTATTAAACCTGCAAGCTCCTCCAGGATTATCCAGAACTAAGAAAAGATTTTTGAAAATGAAAGCTTCCGAATTTTGCATTTTAGATCATGATCTCTTTTGAAAAAACCATGAAGGTGTTTTATTAAATTGTCTAATCAAAGAATAAACTGACAAAGTACTTAAAGAATTTCATGCAGGGGATTGTGGTGGACATTTATACTGGAAATCAACTACTGATAAAATCCTAAGGGATGGATTTTATTGGCCCACCCTATTTACCGATGTGAAAAAATATGTAACTTCTTTCCACAAATGCCAAATTTTTGAAGGCAAGAAAAAGTTGTTGCCTCTGCCCCTCAAGCCCATTTCCACTAAAAAACCATTTCAACAATGGGGTTTAGACTTCATTGGGGAAATTCATCCTTCATCCTGTGGCCAACACAAATGGATTTTGACTGCTACAGACTATTTTACCAAGTGGATAGAGGCCATCCCTTCTAGGCAAGCCAATGACCTAGTAATCATGCAATTCCTTGAGACCAACATCTTGTCTAGGTTTGGCTGCCCAGAGAGAATTATTACAGACAATGCTACTGCCTTTAAGTCTAGGAGAATGATTAATTTCTGTCATAAATACCACATTACCTTGGGCCATTCTACAGCCTATTACCCTCAAGGTAATAGCCTAGCTGAATCCTCCAACAAGAGTTTGATCAACATCATTAAGAAATTCTTGGAGGAGAACAAGAAAAACTGGCATAAAAAGCTTGTGAATGCCCTATGGGTAGACAGATTTACCACCAAGAGATCTATTGGGACCAGTCCCTATCAATTGGTTTATGGAATGGAGGTAGTATTCCCTTCTTCTTTGGGAATCCCAGTGATAAATTTTCTACAAGAGATACAGGCAGAACTTAATGATATTCAGATAAGGTTTAATCAAACTATTCACTTGCAACAGACAAGAGCGGAGGTCTACCACAGAGCTAAAGTTCTACAAGAAAAGATTAAAAAGATATTTGATATAAGAACCAAAGCAGAGGATTTTTTCATTGGGGATAAAGTTTTAAAGTGGGATTCCAGAAGAGAAGATAGGGGAAAACATGGAAAATTTGATTTCTTATGGAAAAGACCATTTATCATTCACACTGTACAAGGAAATAACACCTACTTTTTGAAAAGCCTAGATGGTACAGACGCAGATGATGGACCAATCAATGGTAGAATGTTGAAGAATTATTTTAAGCCACTTTTTTAAAGATACCATCAATTCAATTTGTACATACTAGAGTTTACTTTCTACAGTTTATTACAGCAATAGGATAGGGAATAGGCTACAACAAATTTTGAGGAAAAAGACAAGGAATTGTACCACCTTTGGGTATAGCATTTTAAGCCCATCAGGAGAAGCTAAAGAAGCAGACTTGGGAGCTGTGAAAATGATGAGAAATAATCAAACAGAGTACCCAAAACAGAGCTGCCATTTTTTGGAATGAGTGCATGAGAAATACAGGCATTGCAGAAGAGCCCTTTTTTGAACAACAAAGGAGAAATTTCATAATACAGAAAAGAACTAAATATAAGGCCATCTGACCTGTTGTTCTTGACTTTTCACTAGGAAAAGCCATCCCCAAGTGGAGCCACTATTAGCTTCTTATACCAATAGGTTTCATTTTTCATGATTGACTGTAGAAATGCCAAATATGCTCATCCTTTTCATGCTGCAAAGGTTCCATATTTTGTAGAATTTCACTATTTATAGGTGGTTGACTCTTTCCACAGTTGATGAATAGCTAGACAGTTTAATCCTGGTTGGATCATGTTTGAATTTACTTGTCTTAGAATAGAGAATAAAGGTCCGCACAAACAGTTCAAGCTTGGTAGACAAGTAGTTATATAGAGAAGCAAAGGGTCTCAACAACTTAATCTAAGCCCTAGAAGAGATAAGGGTAGACTTAGATAGGAGGATAGCTAAAAGAAAAGAGAAGAGTCAGGGTTTTCTAGTTCAAATGCACCCAATGAAAATGAAGAGAAAATTTTAAGTATACTAGGTTGGGTAGGCAATTTTGATGGTATAGAAGCAGGTGTATGAGCAATTTGGTCCTATTGCAACAAGTTTTCATCTCATGAAAATCATAAGGTACTATGGCAAGGTGGCTACAAAACAAATGGAGCATGACTAATTCCCCTCCCCCTTTCTTTCAAGAAACACTTACTAACATTCCCCCCAAGGACAATGAGATCTTCTCATTGCCTTTACTTCACTTCATTTCATAGAAAAATTAAGTGAAAAGGTGTTTTCACCTAGGCAAAACAAGTCACATTTCTTGTGTAAAAAGTCTTTATAACTTGGTATCCTTTCATTCTCCCCATGCCTAAGTTTCACTCTATAAACTTAGCCTAATGCATAAAAACCCATTCCACATAGTCATATTAACCTACTAACCCTATTATATAGCTCCTATGTATATTCCCCTCCCTTACTATGTATAAATACACAAAATCCCTAAAAAGTCTAATACCCCGACCCTTGGCTAACTATAGCTATATTTTAATTTTTGTTCGGGATTTATTGGTCCACCCGGGGCTAATAACAACCCTCTATGTGCCCATCGGGACTTGTTTAGCCTCTGGCAAAATAAACAGCCAAAAACCCACTTTTCTACCCCGAAAACCCATTTAACCCAAAGTCAGAAATACACCACAAAACATTACAAAACACAAAAAATTAAAGTGGGTCCCCTGCTGTTAACTTGCCGCCACCTTCATTACCCGCGAACCGTCCGATCAGCACTGACAGATCCGATGGTGGTTGGTGATATCGCAAGCCCTAACATGCCGAACTATAGCGTCCAGGGGATGGGTGGTATTTCTGCCGTACCGAGGACGCGTGTCAGGCACCCGGCGTGTTCGAAGCCCCCTCCCCCAATACCATTTTCCTCCAAAGGCGGTGTGGGGAATACCACTTACCACCCCACCGCCTCCCTTCTGATGTCACCCAACATGTCACATGCCATGTCACCTGCCATGTCAGCATCCGTACCCTGCTACACAACAAAATGATGTCATGTTGACGTCATAAGAAAAAAGCACACCGAACCCGCCAAAGTCAAAATTTCGGGTAAAAAGGGGTGAAAACATTGTTTTTACCCATTTGCCTTTGTTTTTTGTGCGCAACTGGTGCATGCTAATTTACGTGCAAAAGACCATTTTCACCATATAATTCTGCCACCTAGCATCTTTGACTACACAGCTCGGCCCCTCGGCTCACCTGGTCACCTACAAATCGACCATTCCGCTGAGAAAATAGGTATTTACAACAAATTGCTCCCGACCCTATTTTTATTGGATTTCACTGTAAAATTGCCCCCAGCACCTATAATTTGAAGAAGAAACATTGTGTTGCTGCCAAAAATACCCACCATAACCTCTAAGTTTCCATATTCACCATAAATCCACACAGTGAGCTAAAATTGAGCTCGTTCGGCCCTGCGAATTCTCCAAGGAACCCCAAAAACTACCTTTTATCCATAATTGTCAGCCATTGTGCCAAAGAAGCCCATAAGTTATGTTTCTCTAGCTAAATTCAATCCACAGAGCTAAATTAAAGCCATCAAACTAGTTTCAACAGTGAAAATCCTAGAGAAATCCACAGAGCCATTGTTTTCCCTATTTTGCTTGCACAAAGCCAAAATTTCCAATTTTAAAGGCAACATAGTTTAGCCATGGAAGGTCTAGTAGCCTTGAACATCAATCCTCTTAATGCACCCCACAAGGAATTGGAACATCTGCCCTTAGCTGATAAAGACTATCTAATCCAAGACCTAGTAGGCTACCAAAACCATCTGCAAGCAATCTGTGAGCTCAGAAATAGATACTTAAACCAAAATGATGTCTATGGAATATGGGAATCAAATCTACCCATATACTACCTCCCATCTGTGAATATATTCCCTAAGATCATTCACCTCTGCTATGAGAACTATGAGCCAACAAACAGGGCAGTTAAGAGTCCATCTGGAACTACCCTTTTTCATATTACTCCTGACTCTATAAATCAGATGTTGAACTTCAAACCAACCCACCTCTAGTTTCCTCTTACCATGAAGTTCTTACTGGTTGAAGGTCCCAAACTCTCCAGCTCAGAGATAACCAGAATTTCCCATGTGTTTATGAGCTCCGATCGCCAGCCTAAGGAGCTACCTCCTTTCCACTATGCATCTTTCACTGAAGTGGGTAGATTAGTTGTTGATATGATATCTTTTGTTCTGGCATTCAACACAATTGAGCATATTGATGAAACCATATTGGTTATGATGTCTATATTTACCCCAGGGCAGCCCCCTGTTGTCAAATACAACTATGCCAAATTTATTGCCAACAAGATACATGACCAATTGTTGAGGCTA